>QGOA01003364.1:0-21522 GCA_003313075.1 Termitomyces sp. MG16
TGACTTTTCAATGCAGATTAGCTGTTTTATGATAGATCAACTTATCAACACTGCTTGTCACCAAGCCATGAATGCACCAAACTGTCAAAGTGATATCTCTCTGTCTCTATCAGCCTCCAGAGAGTTACAATTTTCAGGTGCAAAGTTTGATCTCAGCAAAGAGGAGGATCTTTGTCCTCTTGAATTTATTCAGGCCTCTACTACACTCATCTTAGTCATATATCACTGCTTCAAGGCAGGACCTGAGAATCAGATAGATGGTCCAACTGCACATGCAATAGCAGATTCCTTTTAAAAACATTATCATTAGATTCATATATGCTTCAATTTCAGTGAAAACTACCCTAATTATTTAGTTTATGATATATACATCAGATATTCCTACTTGCAGAACAATGGGAACATCTATGTTGAGAATTGGCATGAGAAAGTATTTAATAAGAAGCTTCAACTGTTTCAATCTGATCTTATCTGTGATCTTCTTAGGTCAACCCTCCTCCTGCCTTTTTAGTGATTTCTTGGGACAATCACATAACTCATTCTATTCATCAACTAGTAATTCCTCATCATTCTATACACTCAACAACTCTTGTTTCTCATCTAGCAAAATGATGTTGAATTGGACTTTCTTCTCAATCCACTGCAATGGAAATTCTACAGGCCATATCAAGGATATGAAAACTCAAGCAAGACTTGAACAGTACAAGTTGACTATTACATAACTTGTGAAGAGGCGATAACAAAACTAAAGCAAGACTTGAACAATACAAACTGACTATTATATAGCTGAGATGTAAGAAATAACAATTGTACCTCTGTCACCTTGACACTCCCACTAACTTCTTCCTAGCTTCCGATCCAAAGTATCTGTTCATACCCAAGTCCTCTTGAGAGCCAACATGGTAGAATCCTTTCTTGCTGCTCAAAAGACTGTATAATATGTATTCACCACAATCTTGAATGTTTGTGGAGAATAGACAGAAGAGGTTTATTATGATGAGAGATGCTATTTTAAGAATTGTTGATTCAGAAGAGGACATTAGAGATGATCTAACAAATCCAGGATATAAGTGAATGAAGATCAGATTAGAATTTCTTGGAATATTCCTGTTTGGAGAATTTGAGCAATAAAAGTACAGGTAAGATGTGACTCATTGCCTGGAGCATGAGATTGTTATATATAGGTGTGGTTAACCCAGTGTTTGTGACAGAGAATGTCTTTTTTGAGACCGAGGTCATTGAAATCAATGTTACTACTCTTCCTAGCGGTGAGGACAAAGGCATCTTCTCCAGCCTTTTTTGCTTTCACCAGTGTGGGAACAAGACAGTTTATGAAATTCCACTGTGCATAGTAGTGAACTGCAAGCTTGGTGTCAATCTCTTCCTCCATCTTGTCCCTCCTCTTCATCGTCAGGATACCCAGGCTCATGACCTAAAAATTGATCTTTGGCACTTGTGCAAGAAGCTCCTTCGTCATGGACTCAACATTCTTCATGTGTAACATGTCACATTGCACAAACTTGTGTGTGTACTCAGTGGAGTCTGTGGGTTTAGGGAACTGGGTAATAATCGACTCTGCTGCAGCATGATTGCAGCCAATTAGGATAATGTGCACGTTTCCCTTGGTGTGTCTGGCAAATGCCTCTGCAAGGCCTTGGCTGATTCCAGAAGTTCCCTCTATGAATATGGCCACAGGTATGTAACTAGGTTTGAATGCAGCATTTGTGGTTTGCATGACATTTAATGTGGGCATGTTAGCAGCTGAAAGCTTATAGTAGAATATGAGAACAACAAAAAGTGAGAAAAGGAATGTAGGCAAGCTTTAAAGTGAAACTGCATGCAGGGTCAGGGTTGATTGTCAGCTGTGCGTTGTAGAGAATCAACACATACTATCTAGACTCTGTGAGCCAGTGTCAATTGGATGACCGCCTTCAGATAGTATGGCTTTCACTTCTTTCATTACGTTCCTGGTCACAACAACTTTTTGAAAATTCACCATACATTGAGTTGGTAAGTTGATGGGTTTTATGGAAAATAATGCGGTCACCTACTGAGGCCTTTCAACATGCTGAAAGAGATTATTGTCAAATTATTTGGAAGAGACAACAAGGTCAAATACTTAGCCTAGTATGCTACAAAAGTACTTCTATGATTATTTTTGAAAGTACCTCTACTTCAGATTAACTTTTAGTCATATTTTATGACTCAAACTTGGATGCCAGCTTGACGGCTCTTTGTAGTTGCAGAGCACGGCAGGTGGTGCTTACCCATGGAACATGCAAGAGAGTTGTCAAGAGATCAAGACATGACTCAGACCATCTATTTTACTTGTTACCACAAGTACAATAATTCCAAGTCAAACCATGCCACAGTACATATAAATAGTTAGGAACAATGAGACAAGACGGGATGCAGGTGGTCAGTTTGTGATGATAACCTATTTATTATTCATGGATCAAGCTCATCAAAGCTTCACAAATGACCCAAAGATGTGGAAGTAGAATATGGCAGTACTCAGACCTGGTGATGTTGACTGAACCTAAACGCTTGTATTAAGTTATTTTAACTCCTTATTAACACAATTGGTGGGGCAGATGGGTTGGGGCGGTAAGAGTTTTTAGCATCCCAGCATTCAGACACCACCGACAGCTATACATGCTTTGCAAGTTCCCGTGGAGATCATATAATTGCCTCAGAGAGCCTGCGTATGTCTATCGTGTAGCATTCCAACACCACCCTCACACTGTGTGGCCTTTGTACCATTAAGGCATCTTTCAAGACTAAAAAGTTGAGATAAGTATTTAAATAACTCTTTTTGGAAGAACTAAGATAGGAGAACTTAAGGCGGATTTTTATGAGTTCTCATATGTCTGTATTTGATAGAAGAATTTGCTTCCAGTACAGAAGGTCCAACGGATAAGAGTCACTGATCAGATACAGTTTCCAGAGATTGACATTCATGCTGAGAGAAAATAGAGCTATATGCATGAGAAAGTTTAAAGATTCTAAAGGAGATTCTGGGTAAATCACACACTAAATAAATGCACAGATTCAAATCATACTATATACTTTCAAAGTTCCTATAGTTCAAGTGGAGCCAAATTGTGAGTGTAGTGAGAGTCAGCCCAATAGCTTTCAATAGGGAGTCAATGTGACCAAAGAAAGTCATTTTGTGGAGTTTTACATCAAGTGTGTCAATATTTTGTATGAAAATGATGTTGTTGGTTAATGCAAGAACAAGGGGCACTGTTGACTCTTCTATAAGGATGACCAGCTTGCACAATGACATAAATCTATTTGTGTATGGAAAGAACATGGTTGGATCAAATGCTGGAACTTCTTTTGCTCCAAGCTCCAAAACTTTGAATTCCTCAAGTTTGGGGAAATTTTTGATTGAGAATTGGAAGAAGTCATCTATCCGATTGACATGGATGTGCAACCAACTAAGAGACTTGACCTCAGACATGGTGCCAATCTGTATCTGTGCATCACGGAAAACACAACACCAGGTAAGTGCTCTGATTTTTAAGGTGTCAATGCAAGGCAATCAAGAAACAATACATTGTAATGCAGAGAAAACCATGTTATAGCCCAGCTGGTAAGCTCTCATGTCAACAATAACAAAGAAGTCATCAGATCCATCAATGGAGACATGATGAATATATTGCCCAAGATGGGAATTGGGTGCCTCAAGAAGTGCGATCAACTCAGTAACTCTCTCCTCTTCTTCAGAAGTATGGTAGGCAATCTGTGCCTCCAAGCATGAAAAGAGAAGCATCCTAGCAAGTTCAGACCATAGTGATGACACAAGACTGCAAACAGTGAGAGACTTGGGATCCTCCCATAGATGGCCAATAATTTGATCCTAAAGGTTGTATGGAAGAGAAGTTTCTTGTGTTGTCATTATACTCTTTACAGTTTTGAGGTGATTTTGTCACAACATTGAAGAAACTCAGTCACTCACTATAATCACCGATAGAAAGAAATCCCCCTTTATTTCGATTGTAATTCCTGGAATTATTAAACAATGTTACTTATCACAATCAGTGACCGACCCTTAGTCTGATCTACACCGTGTGTGGATAGGGTTCAAGTTTGTGTAGTATCAATTAAGCAGCATTGTTGGCACCTTAAGCGGTTGCATGTAAGCCATATAGTCAACCCATCATTTTAAAGAAATCACATGTGGAATCTTCTCTCCTTGGCATTTCACATCATCATGCTTCACAATTGAATCATCTCCATCCATACTCTGTTGCAACCATGTCAAGCAAAAGTTGTCAGCAATGCAGTGCCCTAGGTCATGGAGCAACTTTATTGTTACGACCTACATATATTCAACCCCTATTTCATGTTGTAGCATTGAGAAAGCCCTGTTCAACATATTTAACCGCAGGCTTGGACATGCCCAAGCACTGTGCACAGACACCAGCGGATTGAGCACATTATATTGAAATCAAGAGTCAAAAATTCAAACATCAGAAGGGATTGCAGATAAGTAGTATTGGGAACAGAAATATGCCTATACACCGACCTTTAAGTAGGGGCAATAATCATTTAGTTTCACTCACAGCTGGCCTGTTCAATATTATGCACCTCAATCATTTCTGCTCATTCCTGTTACTTTTATCCCTCTCTTACATCCCTACTTCCTTTTCTGGCATCATAAAACAAAACAAAATCAGAGCCAGAAGAGTGGGCAAGGTAGCACTTAGGTACTATTCAGCTAATTGTGTTGGAGGTAAGTTGATCATTGCTCCAGAGGTATGCTGGAGAAGAACTGACGCCGACACATTTGGTGGGCCAGACATGGAACATATGACAATCTTCTTTGATGATGGAAATTACTTCACGTACCTTACAACTAAACTACCCTGAAAGGTACATGGAATTACAATGTCCATGATGGAGTTGGGAAATATTGCTTGCAAGTTCAATTACATTCCTGATGCAACCTTTGTCAGTCTACAATGCTTTTGCCAATTCGTACTGAATTCATGACCTGTAATCTATGAGGTCGCTTTCTCACCAGTTTATTTTCCAACATCAACTTGATAGAGTCATTGCTATGATTCCCAGTATGTCTTGATTGTTTTCAATAGTTCCACAACCTGAGATACATGTAAAACTATCTAGACTAGCACTATCTGAGAATGGCACACCAGGCTGCATACTGGGACAACAGGCATGATGCTTGAGTACAAAGCACTGGAGTATACTGGAATCCACACACGCAACTATGGCTGCCAATACGACTGAACTCTAAGATGGATAGATATACAAGGCCCTCCAAACCAGCACAGGCAAATAAAAGTAGTAGTTCGGATTATCATTAATGATTTGAGAAGGAAGTATTCAAACTCCGCTTTGCCATGCATCACTTGGCACTTTGTAATAAACCCTCATTTTAGCCTTGGACTAAGTTGGAAGTGTATCAAGTATTGTACATACATCTTCTTATAAAGTTATTAGTACTAATGATGTATTATTGATGAGGAAAGGATTTTTGTCTGACTAAAGAGAACTACAAGTGCGCAATAGTATTTGGGAAATGTATGACAGGTAAGGGCTAGTTCACAGAACTGACACTCGGCCCATGGGCTGCAATGATTGTTAATATAGTTGTGAACAGCAAAACAGGACCTTTTTTGACCCAATTAGGTAGCCTCCTACAATCAGTTGTGGCCTCAGAAAATAGTTGAAATACACTCTTTTAGACATTCTTCTTTGATTTCTACAAGCACTTTCTTGTATTTCTTGAATTTTATGAATTTGGACCCAAAAAATTGGCCAATTCGCTAAAAAAAATAAAAAAAAATATGCCAATTGACAGCTTTGTTGCGTGAACTATGAATTCAATAAAAAATCGACCAATAAGCTGCTTATTCACTTATAATCAGGCAAAGAAAAATTTTACACTGGATCTCCGAGAAGGCTCACAGAGCCAGTTTTACTTCAGGTGACAACAATCATGTCTGCAATGATAATCAAGTGTTGAATTAAGCAGGGGCTGCTCAAATTCACCACCACCAAGATGCGGCCATGTCTCAATTAGATGATTCATTTAGTATTCTATACTTATTTTGAGGCTGTAAACATTGCATGCAGAGAACAATATAAAAAATTTATCAACTATTCTCAACAATGTCTTTATGATATTTTGGGCAGTGAAGTTGAAAAAATATTTTAATGTCAGAAAGAATACTTTCATAAGGAAAAAAAAAAAATATTGAATCAGATCTACAAATATTTTTTGAATTTCTTTGAAATTACTTTTTTAATATGCTTTTTCATTGTCATTGTCAAAAACAATATAATAACAATCAGAGCCAATAGTTTGATTGTTTTTGGTGTTCTTTCACAATATTCTGCCATGTAACAATCAAAAAGTATTGCAACTAATCTGTCACAATTTCTTTGGATATTTTAATGCAAAAAATTTAGAAAGAAATTAAATGTAATAATATATTACTTCATCTTAAAAGTTGATTTCTTCATTGGTGCCATTGAGACAGTAAAAAACAATCTTGATTGAAAAATTCTCATGGTCAATACAAATGTTGAAAGTGAAAACATCTTATTTGTGGAACTTAGATTGTCTGAACTCTTTGCTTCTTCAGGTAATCCTTCTTAAATCCCTATTGACAGCATTTTTATTGTGCCCAACAGAGACCAGTTTAGTGCTCTTGCAACTAATCCTTACTCAAGATATGGATACCTCTCTGTGTCAGATGAGTTTTTCTAAGTAATTAGTATTTGAGTGCATCTTGATCTAGTCTATTTTTGAAAGCAATCAGCAAGCATTGTTTTGCAAAAATACATTAGAAAAAGATGGTCACCTTACTTTGACTCATTCAAGAGGAACACTCTTTCTGTCAAGGTCTGATCAAATGTCATTTGTCTGTGAATAATAGTTGAAAAGCTATCTAGATGAAAGCACAGAATCAATATAATGTATTCCAGAGCCTTTTAGACAGGGATCACAAAATACAATCCTTATGTATGAGGTCTATTGATTGCATACTCAATGCCTTTGCTCATGCATTCTTTAGGCAAATACTCTAACCTTTATGGCCAAGTCTGATTGGCCCAACAAATATCTTGAATTCTTGTCTTCACTTATAACCCTCCTTTCTTCTGGTTTATCTGACTCTGTCCATGTTTTTATAGAGTTCATCAAGGGTAACTTGATAGAAGATCAAATTTTATCTGTGTTGTGTTAGCTTCTGCCAGTCCTTCTAACAATTTTGAGATTCAAAAATGTATGTAGTTGCAATTTCTTGGTTGGCCTCCCCTTTTATTTCTGCCTTTATCAAGATATATTCTGCCCTGACTCAAGCTTGGTCTATATCTATGTTCTGTCAATGTGTGGCTGCTAACTTATGTATGATCTCTTCTATACCAGACAGCACTGAATCTGTGTATAGAGCAATGGACTGGCACTAGTTTTGCAACACCAGCTCCTTGTCCATAGGTTGGTGAGTCATTGGTAAAAGCATTTGTACTGGCTCTGAATAAGACATATGGTATGTGTGCTCACATTTACATGTTTTTGTATTAATCCTACTGCAGTTTACTGAAAACTCAGGCACTTTGACCCCATTCTGTTAGAATCAAGAAAATCACATGTGATATTGTACCTGCTCAAGTATGGAGACTGCTCACTTCATTTTTGAGGGTTGTGATGACAGAGTTGTCTTCAGATTATGGATAGGTACTGTCTCAATAGTGCACTGTTGAACTTAGAGTTGAGCTGCTTAATGAGTAAGATCTTCAGTTAATTTCTGTATAATTCCTTCTGTCAGGGGACTCCTCATTTCTTCCTTTCCTCACTCCTTATCTCTTCACTCTCCCTTCATTCAATCTCTTGTTTCTTCTGACATTATTTCATTTTACTGTTTCTATTCTTTCAACACTATCTGTTAGTACTATTTTCAGCCCTTGAGGTGCTCTGGTTCTTGAGCTACCATTCAGACAAGTGTGGCCCCTCAGCACTAATTCCAGACTGCTTATATAAGCCAGAGTTTGCCAGAGTTTGCCCCTTATTTGTGCAATTGTTTGTGTAGGCAATTTTTGAGTTTTTAAGGTTTTGTTGTACTGTACAGTTGTTTCCCATGCTTCAGAGGCCCCAGAAGCATCCAACCTGGCCATAGGGAATCCCTAGACTTGTTCTCTTTGGATCTTCCTCTGCCAGGTGAGTAGCTATTATGATATTGTCAGTATATATTCTAATACACTTTAGATCTCCCTCTGCCAGCTGTGTGACTGAGCCACAGCCTCTAGAGGTCGCCCTTACAGCAGAACAAGTCTCTACATTTTGGTCTGGGAGCCCCCTTCAGCCTGCTTGAGCCCTCTCTTGCCCCTTTAGGTTACTCCCCTACTGGATTACTTCCTGCCCCTCTGTTGCTTCTATGACCCAACCAGCCCCCTCAGACACTCCCCTGGATGCTTCTGCCTCTCAGGATGATGCCTGGGGTTGCTTGCTTGCTCTGGAGACTCAGGTGCAGACTACTCAAGCTTCCATTACCCTCCACCCCACCGAACTTGCTGGATTATGTCAGGCCACAGATACCATCTCCCATTTCCTTCAGGCCCTCTTAGAGCACCTTCCTCTCACTCCTACCCCTCTCCAGGCACCTCCAGTTAGGGCTGATACACCCCCAGTCCCTCACTTTGGGCCTCCCCCCCAGTTCATGCCAATATTCCTTGCCCAGCACTCCCAGACATATTTAATAGTGATCGAGCAATAGGCAAGCATTTCCTGCAGTCATGCATCACCTATATTTAGCTGAGTGGTGAGGCTTTTCCCTCTGATGCTCTCAAGATCACTTTGGTTCTTTCCTACATGAAGTCTGAGTGAGCTTCAATATACATGCTATGAGTCTTCCAATGCCCTGGAGGAGTGGAGAGTTTTGGAAGTTGGGATCAGTTTGAGAAGGAGTTTCAAACAGAGTTCTTTCCCTTGGACCCTGCTAAGGTGGTGATACAATGCTGTACCAGCAGTCAGGGACACAACATGCACTAGAAGTCAAAATAAACATTTAATCATAAGGCTGAAAACTGTAAGCCTCCTGGTAGTGGTCTCAACAAATTATATCTCCAAAAACACCCCAATAAATATACAGACAGTACAGAACAAAGGGCAGGAACCGGCTCAAGCTATCTACTCAACAATAGTCCAACCACTGTAATGGGGAGGGGAAGCATGGAAGCTGGCAAAAGTGATGAAATGGAATCAATTTGTGATGATCTAGATCAAGATCAGATCTGACAATGCCCAATTTGACATGACTAAAAGGGGAAAGGAAAAGAGGCATGGAGGGATGTCAAAAGAAGCATGGAATGCAGGAAAGTGCTAAAAGAGGAAAGAAGGATCTATAAATGGGATTGTGCTAAATGGAGCTGAAGCAAATGGAGAAGTGGCAATCAGAGACATCTGGAGGAATGGTGGAACAAGAAGTTGAATGGTAGAACTGGTGGCACCAAAACATGCCTCCCAAAAGAAAAATTGGACTATCAAATATGTTCTGGAGGCTGGGGAGTTGACAACAAAGAGTCATGTGTAGATAGTGGTCTGTGCACCAGAAAAACAGTATAAATAGCCCAAGTTTAGTAGAGAATAGACAGGCAATTGATAGACAAAGGCTCTGTAAGCATACTGCTCAAAGTATGCTTACTACCAGAATAGGAGCTTGATTGGGACATAGGGGTGGGGATTGATTAGAGGCAGGGATCAAGAAGGTAAACTTTATTTTGATAATACATAAATAGGGAGGGATGGTAGACAATTAGTTAGTTCCTTTTTCTGTCAATTGATATCACATTTCTGTTGATAGTGCACTATCAGTGAAGACAGATTTTCTTATAATCTGCTTACACTTTTTTTTAAACATCCAACGTCGGTATCAATCATTCATCTAACCAGGGTTGGGTCTACCATTGATAGAAGCAGTCAGTTGATCATCGCCGGATGGAGAAACATTTTCTTTTTTTTGGGGCTCCCGGACTATAAAGGGCTTGAAGAGGGAGGTTCTTATTGCTGGCTGACCCTATGAGGGTTAATTGCAAGAGTTGTAAGCACCTTGGCCTGAACATGTGCCCAGACATGACTTGTCTCCTGTTCCTGTTCTCATCCTCACTCACACTCTTGTACGCATTCTTATTCTTGTTCTTGATCCCGTTCTTGTTCTTGACTCCTATCACACGCCATTGTTGACCCATTGCCACATAGACCCATAAATTCATGCACTTAGTCTTGCTCTTCCCTCCAGGACATCCCAGCAGTTTCTTGTTTAGTCTCAGAAAGTGCGGATTCACAGTTTTTATCGGACTCTGAAGACGGTAGTGGCCACTTGAGTTCTTCTATTGTTGTCATGTCAAAGACCGGACTTGCCTTATATACAGCCACTCAGGTCTCTGATGGTCATGTGCCCATCATAGGGCATGAATCAATTGGACTGCGACAACTTGATATCTTCGAGTACAATGCAAAACGTTTCTTTAGTCATAAGGGTATCAGGGAGGAAGAACATGTTGAGAAGGTCATGTCCAACATTGACTCATCTGATGTACATGCATGAGTCAGGGAGAACAAGAAAGAGGCCAGTAGTGGGGGAAGTAAAGGAGGGTTTCCATCAACAGGCAACCTGGAGTCATGCATTTACATTTATGCCTTAACAGCTGATGAGCAGGCGCTCCTGGATCAGCATAATGGATGCTATTGTTGTTGGTGGTTGTATGTCAATCATTGAGCACGTGACTGTCCTGAGAGGGATAAACTGCTAATACTGGCCAAATATGAAACTTATAAGCTCACAGAGGTTTTTGCAGCTGCTGCCCGTGCAAAGTTTTTGAAGGATAAAAGGAAAGAGGGGACATATGGAAGAAAAGGAGGGGGTATCATGACCGTTGCAGCTGTGTTTGACAAGTCCTCAGATGAAGACAAAGATAGCAGTGAAGCGGGTGCTGAGTACATCCTTCCACAACATCTGACTTATTCTTGTTTTATCTTGGCTCCATCTATAATCCCCACACTTATTTCTGATGCGTTGATTGACACAGATGCCCCTCTAGCGCTGATTTCTTTGATGCTTGTATATAAATTGAAACTGCCTGTTCTCATGCTGCCACAACTGCTAGAAGTACCAGGGGCCTTCATGAATGATAGAAAGAACCAAGAAGTGAAAGTCTTATTGACAAATGTAAAACTTGTTGTTGTATCTCCCTGTGCACAATGGCATTTCCAATCTCAAGTGTTCATCATCTGCCCAAATTTACACTCCAAATTGATATTAGGCCTACAATTTTTGGAAAGAAACCACATCGTTGTCGACCCCATACTACGTTTTGCAGTGGACATGAGGGAAAATTTTGATTTGTTGAATCTCCCATCCAGGAAAAACTCCCCTGTAGAGGCTCATGTCAAACGTTGCTTAGAGAAAAAGGCGATTCTTGAGGAGCAAAAGGTGGTTCAGAAGAAGCGAGAATTAGTTCATTTGGAGCTGGAGGCATTGGTTGCAAAGAATGCACACAAATTTCCTGTTACAGACAATCATGTGAGCACAAGTGAACCTTTGATGTTGGGGTTGATCAGGGCTAGAATTGAAGAGTTGGCAATAAAAGAGAGACTGAAAGGTATGGATGTGAAGATGAAGAAGCATTATGCAAATTTGTTCCCACAGGATCTTCTGCACACTGATGAGCTCCCGACAAGTGTATATCATCACATCCAGGTCAAACCATTGGCTCAAATTGCAGTGGCAAGATCTTATTCATGTCTACAAAAATTTAGAAATGGGTGGAAGACTTTAATTGATCAGCACCTAGCTGCGGGTCGCATCCGTCCTTTGTCCTCACAATATGTGAGCCCTTCTTTTGTGATTCTGAAGTCTGATCCCATGGTTCTGCCTTGTTGGTTAAATGATTACCAAATGCTAAATGCAAACACTATTACTGACAATTTCCCCCTCCCACAGTGATAATGCCCAAAAGTAAATCAGTAGCAGATACAGTTTATGGCTACTGACCTGTGTAAAAATGTGTTAGGCACACTAAGATTGAGGGAGTCCTGGGCAGTTCCCAGAGAACAAGTCTGAAAAAGAGTTAAATGGCAGGGTTGGGTGGAAGTCAGTAACAATAGTCGGCAAGGAAATGCGATAAAGAAGTTGCGCCAATGACAAAGTGCACCTAAAAGGGTAGGAGGATAAACACGGTTAAATGCGGCAAAGAGATGTGGGAAGAAGACTAGAGGCTTAGCAACGACTAAGCTGTGTGATGCCTGCCATAAGTGCTAGGCGTATAGGTCCTGTAAGCGTAACTGCGGCAAGCAGGCTACTGAGAGGTGTAAAGTGGGGTACTCTGTTTTTTTTAACTACTGACAATGGTAAATATTTATAGTGAAGATGAGTTCACCATCGCTAAGCGGTTAAGCATTGCCAAGGAGCAGCAAACTGAAAAGAATGTAAGTAGTCGCTGTGTATTAAACTAAATGCTAAAAAGTTAACGAGAATGCTGTCTGTCCAAATAACGAGAAGGTGCTAGGTAATGCCCGGCACCAAGGTGAAACACCAAGCTGTCAGTCATGGGAAAATACCATCATTCTAACTCGCAAGTGCTGCCGCCGGCTAGTGAGACCACGTGCTGTCTGAGTGATGCCATCTGTCAACGCTTGCTGACAGCATGTTGCCCGCTGTCACTTGTCATTCCTGCTGCTGTCAGCACTATCACTGATTAGGCATGTTTCTTGTTGTGCGTGGCCATCAGGAATGGCTTAAAATAGATAAAACGTGTGCGCCAAGTTCGAAACAAGTGCGGCAAGGTTTCCAGAGCTGATGCTGAGCCTGCTATTGATGCGCCTAATCTGTGTGGGGTCCTATCAACGGATTGATAACATACTGGCTAACTGTACATGGCCTGGCACTCGCTTTTGGGGAAAGATTGATCTCATAAATGCTTTTTTTCAAATGCTTGTTCATCTGGATAATGTGAAGTATATAGCTACATTGATGCCTTTTAGATTATGTGAGTGGGTTGTCATGCCGATGAGGCTGCAGAATGCTCCTGCCACCCAACAACGATGCATCACACTTGCACTGAGGAAGTACATCAGAAAGATTTATCACGTGTATCTCGACAACATCATTATCTGGTCAAAATCACTGGAGGAACATCATAAGAACATTATCAAGATTTTAGAGGCATTGCGAGACTCAAAGCTTTTCTGTTCATTGAAGAAAAGTGATCTTTTTTGTACCAAACTGGGTTTTCTTGGTCATCATATTTCTAAGCGAGGCATTGAGGCAGATTTGTCTAAGGTCGAAAGAATTCTTGCATGGCCTGTACCCCATAAAGCAAAACATGTTCGTCAATTCTTGGGGTTAGTTTATTATATTGCAGTGTTTCTCCCAGCATTGGCTAAGCATACATCAGTGTTGACACCATTGACATGGAAGGAGTTTAATAAAGGGCTTTCAGCTTGGACCAGAGAACATCAATGGGCATTCAAAGGCATCAAAGCTTTAGTTGTGGGAAGAGACTGCCTTACAACTATTGACCACGAAAACCCTGGTGATAATAAGATTTTTGTGACTTGTGATGCAAGCAATTGGAGAACGGGTGTGGTCTTGTTGTTTGGAAAGGCTTGGGAGTTAGCGCATCTGGTAGCTTTTGACTCGCATCAGTTGACTCAAATGGAGAAAAATTATCCAACACATGAACATGAGCTGCTTGCAATTGTCTGAGCCCTGTACAAATGGAGGATGAATCTTTTGGGTTCTCATTTTGAAGTTTACACAGATCATAAGACACTTCAGAATTTTGATACTCAACGAGACCTTTCAAAACCTCAGGCTTGTTGGATGGAGTTTCTTTCAAATATGACTATTCTATTACAGGGGGCCCTTGAACCACAACCACCACGTGCACCGCTAAAACCGGATGCAGCGGATGAGCCTAACATGCCGTCTCGCTATAATAAACCTCTAACAGAGGACTGCCTAACAAGCAGACCACAAGGCTCCCCCCCGTAATATCCACGAGAGATGGAAAAACCAGGACCCCCAGAAGAGGAAGGCGAATCCCGGAATGAAACAACAAGGAAAACCCCCCTACCCACCCGGAAAGGAGAGAACAACCGCACAAAATAAGGTTGAGTGCCACCCCGGAATGAAGAAAATAGTAGGAACACATACACCTAACTATTGCTAACTCTGACCCTCTGAGAGTACCCAACCACGATACTATGGACAGTCGCCAGCGCATATGCGGCAAATAGTTAAGCCAACGGTGAAACGTGGATGATACGTGTCAGGTACCAGCACACACAGATCAGGGCCCCCACACCCGAAAATTCTACCCCAGACGAAACACTATAAGAAGACATAACAAGGCCGGACCTCACAAAACCCCCCACAATAATGCTCCAGGTCGAAGAGACCAAGAAGCGCATACAAGAGGCCAGCCCCGAGAAACAGAGAGGAGTGAAAAGACACAAACGGAAGAAAAGACACACTTCCACCCCCACACCATCCCCAGCCTCTGACATGGAAGAATCGGACAACGAAACTAGCGCCCCCCCCATGGAAGGGATTCCCCCTCCTAGCTTTATACACACCCCTATTTCTCCTACACCGACCATAGACTTCGATGGGGACACTACAATGGTGAACCAATCCCCAGAACAGCTGCAGGTGGAAACCCTGGCGCAGGGCAACACCTCACAGGGTGGACAGGAGAGCCAGACCACTCCAGCCCGCACTGACCCCCTCTGGATCATTAGACACACAAAGAAGAATGGAGCAGAATTGATAGACCCTGAGGAGACCGCAGGACAAACCCCCTCTGAAAACTTGGCTGCCCCCCCAGAGCTCCCAGCCACCCTCATACGTACCCCCACACCCATCGGGGGTTTCCCCATAATACACCTTTTAACGCCGCCATGGTTCAACCTGCTCCCCGAGCAGAAAAACAATTTCGACACATATCCGGACCCGAAAGTGTGGATCCGCGACTGGCAGGCAAGCAAGGAAGCAGACCTCATGCAAGCTAGCGATAACCTCCGGGAACTCATCTTTCGCATGACAGGAGAGAGAGTAAAACTCTCAACCCTGCAACAAGAAAAGGAGGTCCTCTCGCAAAGCCGGAAAGATCGACACAAACCGCCATACCACTTCCTGGCATCCGGCATGACAAAGGCAGCGGGTGATATATTGCTAGCCCACCCAATTATCTCGACCTCGGAGGCAACGGCCTTTATCCTCCCTTACGTCCCGCAGTTACCTCGTCTCCTGTGCATGATAGAAGGTTTTACACTGAGCATCCGCAGCCCAGAAGCAATCGCAGAATCAGAATACATTGCGACTCAGATAGCGAGGAAATCTTTCCTTACCGACGAAATCCTAATCTCTCTGCTGAAGAGCAAGATAGTAGGAGACACGACATCACAACACAACATGACACCGGCAACAGAGATCCTAGGCCGGATCGAGGCCAGATTAGCGACCGGGGAGGACTCCGTAGACAGGTCTGAAAAGTTCCGGGCCAAGAAACCTCTCTGGAACCTTTTTTTCTGCGCCCCACCACCAATCACCTGGACGAGTTTTTTCGTTATACTGCAACATATCCGAGCCAAAAACTTTGTAGACATGGACTACGGCAGCGCGGTACCGGTAGATGAAGAAAAGCGGCTCCACTGTTTCAACTGCAAGAGCGCAGACCACAACCCCATGAACTGCGCATTTAGCACCCTTGAAGGATGGTACGGCAACAAAGCAGCAGCCAAAGTAGAGGAAACAGCAGAATTTGCATCGTCGAGCAAAATGCAAAGGCCGCATGACACCGAGAGATTGCGAGAGGATCGTAGAGGATACAGAGGAAGAGGTGCATGGGGACAGGGCCCTTTGTTCTACAGAGAGCGTTGGTAGTAAATTTTTCTTTCGCAATGAAACTACAAATATACGTAGAACTAAATGAAGAGAATTTTGACGCTTCGTGAGACCTGTTCAAAAAAGGGCCTTTTGGAGAGATGAATTTACTGGGCTCAAGGGCGACAGGTAATCTCTCTAGAGCCACCTCACTGGGCTAGGTTAAGTCCAGACGGCGTCGTATTTACGAGGGTTAGGCCGTGTGGCGATCCCGCTTAAGCCCCTTGGCTCTGCCACGGGACAAGACCCAAAACCACAAACCTGACAACATATATACTGATTTAAACATACTGGAAGATCTACAAGGCAACGGGTACACCCCCCTCTGGGAAGGAGAGGGCATGCTTTCAACCGTCAATCACGCCCTCAACGATTTCCCGATAGGGATCGGCGACGGGTCGCGGCTAAACGTTGACCTCACACAACGTGAAATTGAAACAATCTTAAGAGAAAATACCGAAGCGGAGAGACAACCCGTACTACCCAGGGGAAGGGAGAATAATAGTGAGCCTCTAACAGACCCTGGAAATGACCTAGAAGGGACAGCATCTCCGAGAAATAGCCCACCAGACCCCATGGAAACAAGCGGATATGCAGACTCAGAAATACCCCCCACTGAATTGCAAACAAAGAACTCGAAGGCAAAGAGGGGAGCCATGAAAATAGCAACGCTAAACATGAGAGGAGGTGGATCAGAAGCCACAAGACAGAAATGGAACGAAATAAACCAACTTGTCAGAAATAATAAAATAGATATTCTTGCCATACAAGAAACACACTTAACCGACAATGCGCGGGAAGAAATAAATACACTTTTCGAGAGGCAGATACACATAGTATCCAGTATAGATATAACGCAACCCAATGCTAAAGGAGTGGCCTTTATACTAAATAAAAAGACGACGAGATGGAAAGAGGCCAGGACCACCATGGTAATAGATGGAAGAGCTCTGATGCTTGAAATACCATGGATAGAAGACGAGTCACTACGATGTGTTAATATATATGCCCCCAATGAACCTCAACAGAATGAGGACTTCTGGAAGATGCTGAGAACATACTGGGCAGTGCAAAGGGGCAGAACCAAACCACAGATTGTACTTGGTGATATGAACATAGTCGAGGATGCCCTAGATAGACTACCAGCACACTACGACCCATATCAAGCTGTGAGTGCACTAACAGACCTTAAAACGCACCTAAATCTGTCCGATGGATGGAGGAAACAAAACCCAAATAAAATAGACTTCTCTTTCTATATGCCGGGACGATCAGTCCAATCACGAATAGATAGAATCTATATCAAAGACTCTCTAGAGAAGTACATGTGGAATTGGGCGATAGAACGGTCCGGAATAAATACAGACCACCTTCTGGTCGAGATGACCATGATGAATCCAAGACAACCGTACTTAGGAAGTGGACGGTATGCCATGCCTATCCACCTCACAAGCGATGAGATTCTGCTTGATATCCTAGAAAAGCTAGGGGTAGAATATCAGAAGAAACTTGAAAGTATTAAAGACAAACGTACGAACGATGATAACCCTCAGAAATTACATAAGGCTTTCAAGAAGGAACTGCTGATGACTATAAGGACATACTCCAAGAAAACGACACCGAAGATACTGAAACAGATCAGCGCACTAAAAGAGGACAAGATAAAAATTCTGAATAACCCGTCCCTTGAAGAAGAACATAAAAGCTCGGAGGCAGCTATCTTGGACGAACAGATAAAACAACTGGAAATAAAAAGATTTGCGAAAGCAAGGGATACAGTAGCTACCAGCTACATGATACATGGTGAGATGCTCACAAAGCCGTGGATAAATATGAATAAAGAAAAGAAGCCACGCGATGTCATAGCGGCCTTGAAAACTATGAATGGTGAAGTCTATCAGTTGGAGAGAAGATCAAAAGAGATGGTGGAAATTGCAAGAGGGTACCACGAGAACCTGCAGAAAACGGATGACCCAACTACCAGAGAAACATATAAAAGAGAGGTTAAAAGAGCTCTAAAGAGCATAAACAAGAGAGTGACGAGAGACCAAAGAGATGAAATAAAACAAGTCATCTCAAAAATAGAAGTTAAGGAGGCTATAAATGACCTCCCAAACGGTAAAGCGGCGGGACTGGATGGCATTCCCCAGGAGATATGGAAAGAACTAGACAAAAGGTTCGACTTAGCCTGCGAGGAAGACAGAGAAGGCTTCGATGTAGCTGAAGCGCTAAGGACGGTCTTTGATGACATATGGGTACATGGAATTGAGAAGGACACTGGGTTTTTGGATGGTTGGCTATGCCCCATATACAAAAAAGGAGACCGCACGGACATAGGAAATTATCGACCAATAACAGTTCTAAATACTGACTACAAAAGTTTTACAAAGATTTTATCAAAAAGACTGAGTATAGTAGCAAATGATATAATCCACCATGATCAAGCCGGATTCATGACTGGTAGAAGGATTGAAGACCAAACTGAGCTAGCCCAGCTCATGATAAGATGGTGTCAGTCAGAAAACAGGAACGGTGCAATAGTTTGCCTCGACCAGGAAAAAGCGTATGATAAAATTACACATGTTTTCCTATGGGAATCACTAAAGAAATTTGGCATACCTCGAGAATATATAAAAACAATCCGAGCACTATATGATGATGCTTATACTAAGGTCATTCTGAATGGAGAAATCAGCAAACCCTACAAAATCACTAGAGGTGTAAGACAGGGCGACCCCCTCTCATGCATGTTATTCAACCTGGCCATTGAATCATTGGCGCAAATGCTAAGGCTCTCGAAGCTACAAGGTTTCCAGACTGGAGATCATATGGAAAGACTAATAGCCACACTATTTGCGGACAATACAACGGTTTACCTCTCAGAAAATGACGATTTCATGACACTACAAAGTATACTTAAGAAATGGTGTAAAGTGTCTGGTGCAAAGTTTAACATACCTAAGACGGTTGTGATACCTGTAGGCTCAGCAGAATTTCGAGAACAACTGGCTACAACAAGAAGGATGAAAGAGGACAACCAGAGAATACCAGACCAAGTCAAGATAGCTAAAGAAGGAGAAGCCACGAGACTACTAGGAGCATTCATTGGAAATGGAATAATTGAAACAGATATGTGGACGCCGACCATGGAAGCAGTGATACGTGATTTAAAAAGATGGTCCAGAAGTAATCCAACCATCGAAGGACGGAGACTGATAATAGGAATGGTGGTGGGGGGACGGACCCAATATAGGACAAGCGTGCAAGGAATGCCGCAACAGATTGAACTGGAAATGACAAAGATAATCCGAAACTTTATGTGGGGTGAAGGAACTAGACCTACTGTGGGTATGGAAACCCTACTGCTCCCCCACAGTCGAGGGGGAAAAAAACTGCTAAACGTTATAGCGAGAAACGAAGCAATAGAGCTTATGAAATTAAAAAGGTACCTGAACATAGGAGAAACGAGGCCTCGATGGGTGATCATAGCGGACAAATTAATAGAGAAGAACCTCACGAAAAAGTGGGGAGAAATGGAAGGACAATTCCTAGTTAATGCCTTCCTACAGTCAATAAATGTTGATGCCCGCACAAAAGATGAAGGACTCCCACCGTCACTCAGAAGAATGATTAGGACAGCGAGGAAATATAAAGTAAAATTTGCGCCTCTCGAGATCGATAAAAATCTAAAAATGGATATGCCAGTGTGGCTTCACATGGGCCTAGAAAAGATAAAAAATATCAAAATAAACACCGCAGTACCCATCTGCCTACGGAACAACCACAAAGTACTAACAGTCCAAGACATGATAACGGTGGGAGAGCAAACTGACCCCCAAGTAAATCCAAATCATAAGGGAAGGAGGAACTGCGCGTGCGACCACTGTAAAGACATGAGATGTAACGGGTGTGAGAACCCACGTAAATGCGGAGAGTACGCAAGAGACTACATACAGAAATTGGGCAGGAAATGGAACCCAAGATATGATGAGAGCAACAGAGGATTCACGGATGAAGAACGAGAACTCATTAAAGAGACTGAGGGGTTAGTATTCAACCCAGACATAACCCTCAGGGGTTCACTAACAGGAGGCTTCCGGATTTTCGTTGATGATAGAATACAAGGCGAAGCTGAGAATCAAGACTACTCCCGGAAATACGATGGCCAACCGACACTAATAACCATTTACACAGACGGATCATGTGTAAAGAATGGATCAGTCGAAGCAATAGCGGGTGCCGGGATCTGGTTCGGCCAGGAGGACCCACGCAACAGAGCCATACGCCTACCGACAAACGTCCCACAAACCAACAACACTGGGGAAGCCCTGGCTGTACTAGAGGCGCTGAAGATGGTACCTAAAGAGCAGAGCATAAAAATCATGAGTGACTCAAAACTAGTAATAGACAACCTTATGAAACATCTGAAGAGACACGAGGACGATGGATGGATAGGTGTGGCAAATAAGGACCTAATGAAGGCAGTGGCCGCTGAGATGAGGTCGAGAAAAGGTTTAGTCATTTTTGAAAAAGTTAAAGGACATGCTGGAATCCTTGGCAATGAGGAAGCAGATAGGTTAGCAGGGAGCGGAACACAAAAACGAACACCTGACATACTAGACATGGAAATGCCACCAGGGTTTGACCTAAGTGGTGCAAGGCTAAAAGGAATGACACAGGCGAAGATATACCAAGGGATGATAGAAGCGAAACCAACGCCCGAAAGAAGAGGTACCCTGGTCCACCTAGACATGACAAGGTGGGCCATACACGACATTAATCAGGAGGCCCCAACAGACGAAAGAATTTGGCTGTCACTGAAAGACAAATCGATCTCAAGGGAGACGAGAGCTTTCCTATGGAAAGCAATGCATAACGCGTATAAGGTTGGGAGATATTGGGAAAGCATACCTGGTTTTGAAAGGAGAGCTCTATGTGCAGAATGTGAAAATGCTACTGAAACGCTGGAACATATCCTCACGGAGTGCAAGACGTTGGGACAGGACACGATATGGAAAATGGTCGGCTTGATGCATGAAAGAAGAGGCATCCCCTTCGAGAAACCCCCCTTAGGAGCACAGCTGGGTTGCGCCCTCGTAAGTAGAGGCTCAGGGAGGGACAAGGCAGGGGCAAAAAGGTTCTCCACAATAATCGTGTCGGAAGCGTCGAGAATGATTTGGAAAATTAGATGTGAGTGGAAAATATCAAGAGGCTCGGACCCAGAGAAAAGGCCAACCAAAGCGGAGATAAAGAATAAGTTTAGAACGGCGATAGCCTGCAGGCTGAAAATGGACTGCTTGGCCACGGATGAGTCACGCTTTGGTAAGAGGGTGACAGAAAGCAAAGTGGCCAAAAACACGTGGAAGAATTTCTTAGATGGAGAGTTAGACCCCCTCAAATCATGGAGGAAAGCGACCGAGGTTTTAGTGGGTATTGGGTAACTGAGTCCCACACTTTGCGCATAAAAGCATTTCCTACGGAGTGGCTCCATGATCTGACTGGCTAATAAATCTACTGCAACGGATTACGATACTATCCCTGGACCCGAAGGTTGACCATGTGAACTGTTCGGCATCCTATAGAGATACCACTAAAAAAAAAA
>QGOA01003364.1:21541-40647 GCA_003313075.1 Termitomyces sp. MG16
AAAAAAAATGACTATTCTATTACTTACATTCCAGGGGAGGACAACACGGTGGCAAATGCACTCTCCAGATGGCCTGGAACTGATATCTAGGCTGGATACAAGGAAGATCCATACACAAAAGGAATTATCAATGACTTGAAAAAAGAAATGGGAGCTCTGGAGATCAAGAGAAAGAATGGCTTGTTGTATGCTAATGACTGCTTGATTATTCCGAAGTTCAAGAACTTGCAAGAAACCCTGTTTAAGGTTGCGCATGATGAGCTAGGACATTTTGGGGCAGACAAGACTTATGCTGTGCTTCGTTACTCTTACTACTGGCTGAACATGCGCTGTGACCTGATTAAAGATTATATTCCTTCCTGCATTGAGTGTCAATAGAATAAAAGTTTGACTAAGAAGCCCGTGAGTCCTCTTCACCCCTTGCCAATTCCTGAACAGTGTTTTTTGTCCATTACCTTGGATTTTGTAAGTCCTCTGCCATTAGATGACAGTTTCAATATGTTCTGTTCAATGACCTGCCAAGTGGGCGCTGACATTTAGATCTCGCCGTGTCACTCTAATCAAACAGGAGAAGAGTTTGTGCACATTTTCTTTTGGGATTGGTATTGTGAAAATGGGTTGCCTCTTGAGATCATCACGGACCATGACCCTTTGTTCACCTTGTCATTCTGGCATGCATTGATGAAGCTGATAGAAGTGAAGCATAAGATGTCCACTTCTTTTCATCCCCAAACTGACGGAGCTTCCAAAAGATCAAATAAAACTATTGTCTAATGCATTTGTTTCCATGTGGATTGATTACAGTCAGGATGGGTAAAGGCCTTGCCTAGAATTTATTTCAGAATTATAAATACAGTCAATGCATCTACAGGGTTTTCCCCTTTCCAACTAAAATCTGCACTTTTTCCATGAGTTGTTCTATCTTTGTTTCCACCACTGCCAATCGATACACCCACCAAAGATCTTGCGTTGAAAGTGCTAAAAAAGATTGAGGGCAATTTTCTGGAAGTGATGGACAACCTTATTGCATCAAAAATTTCTCAAGCTCACCATGCTAACAAGGATAGATGACCAGAGATTGCATACACTATTGGTGATAAGGCTATGTTGCCGACAGCTAATAGACAAAGAGAATATATGCAAAAGAAGGATGGGAGAGTGGCCAAGTTTATGCCTTGCCAGGACAGTCCCTACACTGTGTTGGAAGCCTATTTTGACTCATCCAAATATGTTTTAGATTTGTCTCGAAGCATGAACATCCTCAACCATTTTCATGCCAGTCTTTTTCCCCACATTGCAAACAACAATGACTTGTTTCCATTGAGGCGCCTCAAGATGCCAGGACTGATTGTCATGGAAGATGGGCAAGCGAAACACTTCATAGACAGTATCATCAACAAACGTAAATGTGGTCAAGGAATGCAGTATTTGGTTAGGTAGCATGGATATGGTGTTGATCATGATGAGTGGAAAAGTGGTCGTGAGATGGAGGATATGGTAGCGTTGGACGATTGGGAGAGGAGAAAGATCTCCTTGGGAAGACAATGAAATTTTTGAAAGGACAGCGAGTATAAGCATACTGCTCAAAGTATGCTTACTACCAGAATAGGAGCTTGATTGGGACATGGGAGTAAGGATTGATTAGGAGCAGGGATCAAGAAGGTAAACTTTATTTTGATAATACATAAATAGGGAGAGATGGTAGACAATTAGTTAGTTCTTTTTTCCATCAATTGATATCATATTCCTGTTTACAGCGCACTGTCAGTAAAGACAGATTTTCTTATAATCTGCTTACAGGCTCAGTGGTTTCCAGGGAGTGAATCACCTAGGCTAGAATTTATTGAACACCTCTTATTGGGAGTCTATTGGTAGACAAAGGCTCAGTGGTTCCCAGGAAGTGAACTGCTTAGGCTGGAGTTTATTGAGAACCTTCTTCTGCCCATCAGGATATTTGATATTCTGTGAAGCACTCAATACATCAAGTTTTTATCATCAAGTACTAGTGTGGATTAGAGGAAACTTTCTAAGACTTCAAGAAAGCCCCAGAACTATCAGTACTACTTGCAACCAAGTACTACAGTGGCAGCCCTCACTCTCTGAAATCCTCATTGATATGGGCAGAGAAAGTGGACCTTAGATGAGTACATCAACTCCTTCAGAGCTCTTGCTGAACAGGCCTGCTATCTGGATGGTCTTCAGCTCTGTTTCACCTTCTGAGATAGCCTCCTTCCTTCTCTCATAGACCAGATCAACAGCATGACTGAGGGACAACCTGATGACACAAGTATTGAGACCTGGTATCAGGTGGTGCATGATCAGTGGCAGCTCATGGAGTTATGACATGAGCTCCACTGTGGAACTGCCCCTCACTCCACCTCACAGGCATCTTTTTCTGCTTGTCATCCTATCCAGCCTTCCTTTCCATTTTGCACTCCACCACCAGCTCAGGTACCTGCAGCGTGTCCCCTTCCTCTTGGAGTATCTATGGATGTTGATGCCTCTCGTCAATGTTTCTCCCTTCCTCTCCTCTGCTGTTGCTGTGGAAAGCCTGGTCACTTTGCTTGATATTGCCCCCAGGAGTTGGAAATGCGCTATCTCTCAGCCTTAGAGCAGAAAGAGCTCCTTTTCCAGCTCCTTGCTGCCCGAGACATTCAAAGAAACCCCTCCCCAGATGTACAGACTGAAACAGAACCTTTGGAGGAGTTCTTGAGTTCTGTGGAAGCTGTAGCAGAACCATTGGATGGATCCTTTGGTTCTGCAGGGGAGGGTTTTCAATAGAGTGATGGATGAGTTGTATGCCTCTGCCACCTGGTGCTAATCAGTTCACATGTCTATCAGTTGTCAGAGGACTCCTCATTTCTTCCTTTTCTCACTCCTTATCTCTTCACTCTCCCTTTATTCATTCTCTTATTTTTTCTGACATTATTTCATTTTACTGTTTCTATTCTTTCAACACTATCTGTTAGTACTACTCTCAGCCCTTGAGGTGCTCTGGTTCTTTAGCTACCATTCAGACAAGTGTGGGCTCTTCAGCACCGCTTCCAGACTGCTTATATAAGCCAAAGTTTGCCTTTCTGACTTCGAAAGTCCGGAGTTTTCCTGCCTTATTTGCACAGTTGTTTGGTTAGTCAATTTTTGAGTTTTTAAGGTTTTGTTCTACTGTACAGTTGTTTCCCATGCTGCAGAGGCCCCAGAAGCATCCAACCTGGCATAGAAAATCCCTAGACTTGTTCTCTTTGGATCTCCCTCTGCCAGGTGAGTAGTTATTATGATATTGTCAGTATATACTCTAATACACTTTGGATCTCCCTCTGCCAGCTGTGTGACTGAGCCACAGCCTCTAGATGTCACTCTTACATCAGTAGAATCTTCTAATATACTGCTCCCTGTTCATGATTCTCTGACTGAAACTGTAAGCACCCCCTCTGATGTACAAAATATCTCCTTGGTCCAAGCCTCAGCTAAGACCTCCTCTCCTCCTCCTGTCCAACAACCACATGTCCCAGCTTGAGAACAATGCCTTCCTTGTTGCTATGTTGTTGCCTCCACTCCTTCTCCCAATTCTCTGTGTCTGAATGTGGAGATTGAGACAACTGACACTCAGCAGACTCGAAGTGTCATAGCTCTCTTGGACAGTGGTGCTACTGGACTCTTCCTGGACACTAATTATGTGGAATGACACCAGCTCACTACCCAACCTCTCTCTCATCCTATTCTAGTCTATAACATTGACAGCACACTCAATGAAGCTGGATCCATCTGCTCAGTGGTGGATTTAGTCCTTTGCTATCAGACTCATTCTGAGCATGCTGTCTTTGCAGTCACCAGCCTAGAAAAGCAGGACATGATACTTGGGTTCTCCTGGCTGCATGATCACAATCCTGAGATTGACTAGGCCAAGAGTAAAGTGAGTATGAGCCGCTGCTCTTGATGGTGTTTCATATGTGCCAAGGAAGTTAGAGGAGAGCATAGAAAGTTGGTCCATGCATGTGCTGCTATCTGGGCTTGCTGAGTTGGACATCTCCCCTTTGCAGACCTTGACCTACTGGATCCTTCCCCCTTGGTGTTCTCTTATAGAGAGGCCCTTTATAAGGACATTTGAGGTGTAGTGAGTGAAGCCCAGATGGAAGATGAATGCGAGGATGAATTTGGATGTGCTCCTGACCCGGAGTCTCCAGACAATGTTAGAAATCAAGCTGAGTATGCACCTAAGATTAGTGTATAAGTTAATCCTCAGTCTCTTCTATAATTGACTATATTGCACTGTATCTAAAATTAGCATATAAGTTAATCTAAGTGTACAGTGAGTTGTAGGTAATTGGTTAGTTAGTGTAAGTACTCACCCTCAGTCTCTTTTATAATTGACTGAGGGTACTGTCCAGATACAACTCTCCTTATATACATGTTTCTTGAACAATACTCTTTGGCCAAGGTGGCCAGACAAAGCATGTGTGATTAGTGTGACGGTTTGGAGGGTGGCCGGTTATCTAAGTATGTGTGATAGTCTTTACCATGTATTTCCAACACTCCTCCTCACCACATATACTCCTCCTTGCATGGGATCCTATTTGAGCTCAAGTTGTTGATGGAGGAATTGGAATGCAGATGTCAAGAGGGCCTTTGTAAAGATGTTGGCCATATTTTCCTTGGAGGGGACGCAGTGGAGGACAAGCTTGCTGGATTGCACTTGTTCTTGGAGGAAATAATATTTGATGTCCATGTGCTTCACTCTAGCGTGTAGTAGCAGGTCCTCCGATAATGTGATGGCTGAGTTGTTAGAGCAGAAGATGGGTGTTGGAGCAAAATCGATGTTGTGTCCAATGTCTCTAAGTAGAGTCCAAAGCCAAATGCATTCCTGTACACACTCAAAGGCCGCCATGTACTTGGCTTTATATGAGGATGCCACCACAGTGTGTTGTTTTCTAACGGCCCATAATATTGCTCCTGAGCCAAGACTCCATGTATATTCTTTGACACTTTGTTGTGTATCTGGACAGCTTGCACAGTCTGAATCTGTGAACCCAATGAGCTTTCCAATCTCCTCCTTTCCTTCTAATCAGAGTTGCAGGTGACGAGTGCCCTTCAGATAATGAACAAGGTATATGGCCACATTCTAGTATGGAGTGGCATAAGAGTCAAGGTATTGGGTGAGCTGTTGGACACCGAATGCGATGTTAAGATATATGTTAGGGGACTCCTCATTTCTTCCTTTTCTCACTCCTTATCTCTTCACTCTCCTTCCATTCATTCTTTTATTTCTTCTGACATTATTTCATTTTACTGTTTCTATTCTTTCAACACTATCTGTTAGTACTACTCTCAGCCCTTGAGATGCTCTGGTTCTTTAGCTACCATTCAGACAAGTGTGGGCTCTTCAGCACCGCTTCCAGACTGCTTATATAAGCCAAAGTTTGCCAGAATTTGCCCCTTATTTGTACAAGTGTTTGTGTAGGCAATTTTTGAGTTTTTAAGGTTTTGTTGTACTGTACAGTTGTTTCCCATGCTTCAGAGGCCCTAGAAGCGTCCAACCTGGCATAGGGAATCCCTAGACTTGTTCTCTTTGGATCTCCCTCTGCCAGGTGAGTAGCTACCTTGATATTGTCAGTATATATTCTAATACACTTTGGATCTCCCTCTGCCAGCTGTGTGACTGAGCCACAGCCTCTAGAGGTCGCCCTTACAATGTGTGGATATGAAAAGGTAGAGGAGATACCCCACAAGCTGTCTGTATGGGATCCACTCCAGAGCACGTTGTTTCTTGGCAGGCAGAGTTGCTCTGTCAATGCATCGGAGCCTAGTATTGGGATCTATTGGCAGCGATAGAGGAGTAGCAGCCTTCTGGCCAAACTGGGTGATTATTTTGTCAATGAGAGCCATCTGAGATAATTTGACTGCATGGTTCAGGCAGTTCCATTCAATAGCAATGCCAACAACAAATTGAGGTGTTCCCAGATTAGATATGGTCCAAACTTGTCACATTTGGTTTTTGAAGTGGTTGTTTTCACTCTTATTACTTGTGATAAAGAGGAAATCGTCAATATAAAGGGCTGCAATGACTATTCCTTGATCAGTTTTACAGTAATAAATGCAAGACTTACATTGTAAGTGCGTGAACCCCCAAGACAACACCTTCTCATTGACAGTCTTGTTCCATATTTATTCCACCTGTTTCATCCCATATAGACCTCTCATCAGCGTTCAGACCTAGTCCTCCTTTCCCTCCTCCTCAAATTCTTCTGGCTGTTTCATGTATTGAACTTTGTCCTTTGGTAGAATGCTGTATAAGAACATCATCTTGACATTTATTTGAGTTGCATCCCATTCTTTTGCTGCTGCTAGGTGCAGTAGAATGTGCCAGAATTCTATGCATGCAGTCAGTGAGGTTGTTTTTGAGTAATCTCATCTTTGGATCTGTTTATATCCTCTAAACACTAACCTCACTTTGAATCTGACTGCCTTCCCATTTTCATCCCTCTTGATTTTGAACACTGGTTGACCTGATCTCACCCTTTGCCTGACAGGTACCTTGCTTTGCGGGATGAGTTTATAGATACTCATCTCCTTTAGAGATTCAAGTTCCTCATGATACGCAGTCTCCCATCTTTCTGAGTCACCAGACAGTTTTGCCTCTTGCCATGTTCTAGGCTCATCAGTTGCTCCTGGAGTGGCTATATCTACACTTGATCCCTCTGCTGCAATAAGTAAGTGTTTAAGGTCGTTGATTGTGGCAATGTTTGCCAGATCTGACAGGGCCAGGTTGGAATTCGGTTCCTCAGCCCCTGGATCCACAGCATTTGGCCCCTGATCAAGTGGTGGGTCCATCATGTCATCATGTCCAACATTTCTCTGATTTGGTCTTGCTGCTCATATTTGTTCACCTGACTCAATAGACTTTTCTACTGCTTCTCGCACTTGGGATGGTGCACCATCTGGGTCTGCACAAGCTGTGAGAACATGATTTCAAGTGAATTGATGTAGCTGAGGGGGCTCTGGTTTGGGGTTCAGTGCTTCAAGAGTGTCAGAATCTGGTAGAGGAATCACGTTTTGCTATAGTGAGTCTAATTTGTTATTTAGGTTGATTGGCTGGGTTCTCTCATTGGTGATGCTGGTGGGTGTTTCCTCAATCTGCAAAAGGTTGTTCTAGATGGGTCGTGATGGCTTATGGTGTTCCTTATAACTCTCATAGAATTTTATGTGATATGTCTCATAGATCCTTCCAGTTTTGCATTTATAGCATCTGTAGGTCTTAGAGCTAGCACTGTATTCAATAAGAATACATTCAATTGATTGAGCAAATACCTTTGGATTGTGTGATGCAAGTATTAATACAAATGTCTTGCAACCGATTTCCTTCATATAGGAATAGTCCAGTCTCCATCCAGTCCAAGCTTTGTGGAGTGTAAGTCTGCTCAGTGATTTGGATAGTGTACATTTGTGAAGATGTGAAGCAGTGAGATAAAACTTGTCCCACATATTTAGTGGACATCCTGCTGCAATGCGCATTGCTCTGGCCTTCTCCATAAGTGTTCAGTGCATTCTCTCTACCTGCCTGATGTGCACGGATGTGTACAGTACTCCAAACTGTTGTTCTGAACTCTGGGATAGTAGCCAGGTGTTTATCTCATGTCCAGTGAGTTCTCCATCATGTCTGGTTCAATAGACTCCAAGTTTTTCTTGAACCTTGTTCTCTCTTGTGATTTGCCAGGCTTTGAGGTGAGTCATTGCATCTTCCTTGCGTTTTAAGAGAATAGACCAATGTTCACTGGAAAAATCATCGACTAGGTTCATTATGTATGAATAGCCATTATGTGATACAATAGCTTGTGGACCAGTGAAATCTATCCAGACAATCTCTAATTTATGCTTTGCTTTCTGCCCCTCCTCCCGCACCTTAGGGATTGTATTTTGGGTCTGTTTTCCAAGAATACAAGAGTCACATTTGGTGGGTTTAGAAGTAAAAATAGAGAGTATACCTGGAATGATTCCAGCTCTAGCCATATCTATGACTATTTGGAAATTTGCATGCCCGAGACGGCAATGCCAAGTTTCCAAATCAGAGGCATGTTGGGATACATAAGCATGATGTTTGGTGAGTGCGCTGTTGAGTTTAAGAGAGTAGAGTCATTGATTCAGGATGAGTGGGCCTTGCACTACAAGGGCACAGGTAGATTGGTCAATGATTTTTACAGATTCATAGTTAAATACTGAGTTATTTTTATAGATTCATAGTTAAACACTGAGTTGAGGTTGGAACAAGCTGCGAGTGAGCTTACAGACATAAGGCAGACAGTAGCATTTGGAATGTAAAGAGCATCTTCTAAGAAGATGTCTGCAACTTTTGCAATGTGCAAGCAGATTGTTCCTATGCCTATAGCAGTTACAGAGGACCCTCTGAGACCTTTCACAATGCAAGGTTCTGTAGGTCTGAGGGTCTGAAAATTATCCCAGCATGGGAATATGTGGACAGTGGTGCCAGAGTCGACTAGGAAGGGGATATTCCTTTCATGTTTGATTTAGTTGCGCTTCTTTTGATGTATTAGGCTGATGTCTGTGGCCATTATGCATTCAGTAACTGTCTTAGCATGCTGATCCCAATTTACACTGGTCTGGTCATCCTCAGTATGACCATGAAGCCTGCATGCTCCCAGATTTCTGTGGTGTGCTGATCTGCTTCAGAGATAATAGATGCAATGCCTGCAAATGGGGGTGTGCTTGAGGGGGCTGGGAGCTGACCCAGCTGTGCTGAATCAACATACCATATTTTTTCATTAAGCCCAGTGACAGCTACAAAAGATTTCTTATTGGCAGCAGGTGTGTTGGATGAGTTCTTGGCTTCTGACTTTGACAATTTATGCGCCGCCTGGGCTGCCTGAGTGTCAGCAATGGATTTTCTGGCTATTCCTCCCCCTTTCTGCATGCAGAATTGTTTTGTATGCCCTCTACAAAGTCGCTTGAGTGCAAGGCAATTTTTGCAACATGTGGCACCAGGACCATGATTGTGTCCTGGTAAATCGGTGTCACGAGATCTACCTCCCCCTTGCACTCAAGGCAGTGGCATGATTTGACTTTACTTTTGCATTGATAATGTTTTGAGCATTCTCTATGAGAAGATGAATGGCTGTGGGGTTGCAGGGTTGGTCCTGTATGCTATTGCCTATGAGGGTAGATACTGAGTTCTGCAGTGCCTCAAAGGAGGAGTTGTTCAAGCTGTTTAGGAGTATGAAGAGGTCCTTGTTAACCTGTCCAATATCAAAGGCACGCTTGATAATGTCCACTATGCATCCAGCTGTGATTGGCAGAGGTTTCAAGAGAGAGCAATATGTGGATAGGGCCTCTTGTAAGAGGGCAATCTGTTTAATGAGTCCCTCATGCTGAGCGCATGTCTTGAGGTCCTCAAAACATTTCTTTGCCTCTTTGTCTGTCACAAAGATTGTGGTGCTCACTGTTATCAAGGGTGAACTTAATGAATGTGCTGGCAAGGCAATTGTTAAGCCTCCAATTTGAGTGAGCTCACGGCTTGACTTTGGCATTGGGATGAGGTGAAATAGCGTCAAAGATATATGCATAGAGGCCATTGAGGATAAGCGCATCTTTAAGGGCATCAGTCCATTGTGTGAAGTTACCATCAGCACATTTATACTTTGTGGATTCCCAACAGTGACAGATGACATGCTCTGGGACAAAGGAATTGGATGCATCTGTATTGGATACTGAGGAGAAAGACATGATGGGTGCCATACAGTGACAGAGATGCAAAAGGCATGAAGAGCAAGAACAATAGACAAGAAAAACAAGAGAGGCGAGGTACGTGATGCGGTGCAAAAGATAAGATCAGATCAGGATCAGGCCCAAGTGTGGGTCTGGCTTGGTTTCAATCATTTGACGTAATCAGAGTAATTGTTGAGCAATGCCTATAACCTATTAGAAATCAAGCCAAGTATGCACCTAAGATTAGCATATAAGTTAATCCTCAGTCTCTTCTATAATTGACTATATTGCACTGTACCTAAGATTAGTGTATAAGTCAATCTAAGTGTACAGTAAGTTGTAGGTAATTGGTTAGTTAGTGTAAGTACTCACCCTCAGTCTCTTCTATAATTGACTGAGGGTACTGTTCGGATACAACTCTCCTTATATACATGTTTCTCAAACAATGCTCTTTGGCCAAGGTGGCCAGACAAAGCATGTGTGATTAGTGTGATGGTTTGGAGAGTGGCCAGTTATCTAAGTATGTGTAGTGGCCTTTACCATGTGACGAGGCTATCGAGACAGGTGATAGGATTTATGCAACTATGTTACAACCTCCACCAACTGTAGCAGAGATTAGAGCTAGCCAAACTACTTCTCAGCGGCTAGCTTAGGCATTTGCTGCCAACTCTGCTCCTAAGTCGTTCCAAGATGCAGTTCCTCATCACCTGCAAGACTTTGAGGATGTTTTCTCTAAGGCATTATTTGACTCTCTGTCAAAGCATAAGCAGTGGGACCATGCGATTGAGCTTATGCCCAATGCTGAGCCCTCTAGCTGCAAGGTCTATCCTCTCTCTCTCAGAGAACAGGATGTGCTTGATGCCTTTTTGCAAGAGAATTTAGACTCTGGTCACATCCACCCCTCAAAGTCTCCAATGGCCTCTCCAGTCTTCTTCATTAAAAAAAAGGATGGATCTTTATGTTAATAGGCTTCTATTTGGACTAAACGCATCAAAGGATATTATAGGCCAACTGACACTTGACATACTGGAGACTCTAGCAACCAGTTTGGATATAGAGCAGCCCTAGCTCTGTCACTCTATTGCAGGACTTATCCACTGACCCTAATTACCAGTTACCAGTTCTTCAGCATACTCCCAGTTCTTCAGCATACTCCATTCATCTATTTCAAGGACCAAGGAGGCTCAGAATGTATAGCGCTAACATAACAGCAGAAGGGGAACTCTAACCAAACCCCAATCACTTCCAGAAGGGGTCAGCAGTAGGTGCTGCCATTTGACGAGGCACCTTAATCAGAAGTCTAAAAGAATCAATGACGGCAGCACAGGATATACTTAAACTCAACATCTGGACCTGTCAGGAACTGATACAATAAGTAGCGCCGACATTAGCACTCATAGCATCTGTTGAGGATTTTCTGACCATACCCCAGAACAGACTGGCCAATCAGAATTATATTAAGAGTAAGCAGACTCATATAATTCTAAGTCAAATTAGAGTTGCCGTTGGTCACTGTTATCCATATGCAATGGGTCACCATTGACAGGTCACCATTAAAGGGAACCACAAAGAAAGGTGCTAGGAGGAAGCATCGCAGATGGACTTATCTTGGAAAACACAGTAGTGCATAGTATATAAGATAGCTACTTCACATGTATATAACAATGAATTGTAACCTCTTGAGCACCCAGTTACACTTAGCATATAAATCACACTAGCCTTGCCTGACTTTGTCACTAAGTTGGGTGCTAGCTTTGTCTATTTCATCTTTGTTGTTTATGGTGCCACCTATGGGCACATTACACTGCACTACTCATCTTTTTCTCTTTATTTTTGCTTAAGCTATGGCGCTTACTGTTTGCTAAGTAGCACCCAAGGCACTATCATCTAGCGCATTGTTCTATTACATCTGCTTGAGCACACCAGGATCCTGTCAGGACTTCTCACAACTATGTACACCAGGCACTGGAAACGGCATTATACTCCATATATGTCCAGCATACTCAACCACAGTTGGCGTCATCAATGTCTGGTTCAGGACTACTGAGTCTTGAATGCGATGACTGTGAAGAATTGCTACCTCTTACCACTCATTTCAGAGCTTGTCAACAACCTCTGAGGTGTGTGCTATTTCACTAAGTTGGATGTTTGCTAGGGCTACAACAATGTGCGCATCAAAGAAGGTGATGAGTGAAAAGCAGCATTCTGAACAATTATGGACTCTTTGAACCTCTGGTAATGTTCTTTGGCCTCACTAATAGTCTTGCCACCTTCCAGACCATGATGAATGACATTTTCTGAGACCTCATAGCAGAAGGTGTTGTATGTGTATATCTTGATGATATCCTTATCTATACCAAGACTCTAGAGGAGCATTGTCAGATTACATGCATTGTACTGGAACGTCTTTGCCAATACCAGCTTTATCTTAAGCCAGAGAAATGTGAGTTTGAGCAGATTAAGGTCAAATATCTTAGACTGATCATCTCTCATGGAATGGCTGAGATGGACCCAGTCAAGGTGGCTGGTGTGGTGGAATGGCCAGAGCCTAAGAACAAGAAGGAGGTTCAGGCCTTCCTGGGCTTCACCAACTTCTACCAGAGGTTTATTCAGGATTTCTCACACCATGCCCAGCCTCTCTTTGCTCTCACCACTAAGGACACTCCTTGGCACTGGAACGTAGTGTGGCAGACAGCCTTTGATGCTCTCAAACATGCTGTCACTTCAAAGCCTGTCCTTTTGCTCCCAGATGACAACTCTTCCTTCTGTGTTGAAGCCGATAGCTCAGATTTTGCTACTGGAGCTGTCCTCTCTCAACAGTCAAAAGAGGATGGTAAGTGGCATCCTGTGGCTTTCTACTTCAAGAGTCTCAATGCTGTGGAGCAAAATTATGAGATCTATGACAAGGAGATGCTAGCTATCATTCAGTCATTTAAAAAGTGGTGACATTTTCTTGAGGGTGCCAGGCATAAATTCAAGGTATAGACTGATCACAAGAACTTAGAGTACTTTTGGACAGTCAAGAAACTTAACCACCAACAGGCTTGATGGTCCTTGTATCTGGCCAACTTTGACTTTTCTCTACATCACAAACTTGGACAGAGCATGGGCAAGTCAGACACACTTTTGAAATGAGCAGACCATAGTTCAGGAGCAAGCAACAATGAAAATATTATACTCCTAAAGCCAGAACTATTTGCTATCTATGCTCTAGAGGGTGTGGTTGGCCAAGAAGAAGAAGTGAGCATCCTTTGAGATATCTGCTGAGGTAACTGGGAGGGTGCTCAAGAAGATCTGGTAGCCAAGACTGCTCTGGCCTTGCATGCTCGAGAGAAAACTAAAGTCTGTCCACACTGATGAGTGGTCTTTGGAGAATGGTCTTCTCACCTTTCAGGGGTGCATTTATGTTTTCAACCTGCCAGACCTCCAAAGGTGGATTGTAGAGCAGCATCATGACTCTCAGATGGCAGGTCATCCTGGCAGATGGAAGACACTGGAGCTGGTCTCCCAGTGATGACACCCAAATTGAGCTGAGTGCTACGTGCACTATTGCTAGTATAGCTACTTAGCCAATATAGCTTTGGGCATGCTAAGTATGTGAGAGAGTCCTGAACAGGTCCCAGAAAACACATGATAGGCAAGAGGTTGGTGGCAAGAAAAGTGAATGATTGGTGGCACTTGCATAGGACTCTAAAGTGTGGCTACAGGGCACTAAGAGTTGCTAAGGGGAAGCACTAAGAGGTGTGGGAAAGTTGCTAAGGAAGGTGCTAAGAGGTGTGGGAGAGAGTCACTAAGAGGCACTAAGTGTTAGCACCTAGAATAAGATAATAAAAAAACAAGATTGCTTAGCAGATCTAAGCACGAAAGCCAAGCCATAGTTGCAAGGCACTAGAGAAAGAGAGATAGAAAACTAGAGCAGAGTTCTCTTGCTTGACATGGTCAACAAGAGGTAGTCTGTTGCATATGGTGACCAAAATGTTGAGATATGATCCTTACTGCCAAATTGATTCCCTATACTACTAACAAAAAGTAAGTATTTATAGTAAAGGAAGTTAGCTGATGCTAAGCTGTTAAGCACTGCTAGAGGGTGGTGAACTGATAGGAATATAAGTAAATGATGTGAATTGAATTGTATAGTAAAAATGCCCATAATGATGCTGTCATAGAAATACTTTATCATTTCATCCTGTAAGCACTGCTACTGGCTAAGAGCATTATGCTGGATTGACTGATGCCAAGTGTCTGTGTAAATGTATAGCCTTAGAATGCAAGTGGCAAGGTGCGGCAAGGTGTCAACAATGGTGCAAAGAATAAGTGGTGCCATAAAAAGTGGTCTGAGAGTAATTGAAGTCTGTAGCTGCGAGTTATTAGTGTAAAAATATGAAAAAAATAGTGCTGGAAGTGCTAGAGTGTGGTGCTTCTGGTGGTACCAGTGGACTAATGTGAGGTATGGGTATTGGTGCTATCTGTAGCCAGCCATGATGGAGGCTCATCACCGGAATTACTGGTGGCCTCAGATGTCACAGTATATAGGCTTTTATACCTCCACCTGCAACCTCTGCCTTCAGACTAAGCCTTGTCATCAGCCTCCCATGGGACAGCTTCATTCTTTGCCTATTTCAGCTGAGTGTTGGAGCATGGCCTCAGTAAACTTTATTGTGGAGTTACCAGACTCTCATGGATATGATGTGATCATGTTGGTAGTAGACCTCTGTGACAAGTGTGCTCATTTCATTCCAACACACACCACTTGCCCTGTCATGGGTGCTGCTAATCTGTATCAAAAGCATGTCTGGAAACTCCATGGGTTGTCAGATGCCTATGTCTCAGGCTGCAGACCTCAGTTTGTGGCCGAGTTTGCCAAAGAACTGTATTGCTTCCTTCATGTCAAACTCCACACTTCCACAGCCTACCACCCCCAGTCTGATGGCCAGACCAAGCGTGTCAACCAAGAGCTAGAACAGTACCTCTGCAATGAATGACAGGATGACTGGGATGACCTATTACCAGAGGCAGAGTTTTAGTACAACAATCATGTACATGCTGCTACCCAGATGTCTCCCTTTCTTCTAGATACTGGTTGACACCTTCAGATGGGATTTGAGCCTCATAGATAACCTTCAGAGAAAAAAGCTATCAATGAGTTCTTAGACTGGATGAAGGCAGCCCAGGAGGAAGCCAAGGCTGCTTTAACTAAGGCAAAGAATGACATGGCTCACTACTACAATTATGGACGAACTCCAGCCTCAAAGTACAAGCCTGAAGATTGAGTCTATCTGAATGCCTCTGACATTGCTACTACTTGGCCATCTCAGAAGCTCTCTCATTGTTGTCTGGGACCCTTTCCTATAGTAAGGCAGGTAGGCCCACTAGCCTATTGAAACAAAGTCAATAAAAGCTTAGCCTTACGGTCACACCACAGAACCAGATCGGTATATGATTCTAGTACTACGTATGACAGTAAAATTGGCTGCCTTATGTAAGGCAGCCAGCTGATATGTACACAATAATAATAATACATAATTAATATAATTGTATATTAATTATTTAGCTATACTATGATATGTTACATGCCCCTCTTTGAGACTGGTAAGCAGTCTCTATGTAAGGAGGGACAAGTTGTCCAGGTCAGTAAGTAGTCCAATGTGGAGGCACTCCAGTCCTCCACGGCTCAAGAATGTCCGTTCATCTGTCAAAAAATACAATGCTGACGTTAACTGACAGTATGAATTGAAAAAAAGATGAGCTGCCTACGATAGTTATGCAGATGGCAGATGCAACAACTCACTGGCCATATCAATCCTCATCTCAGTGTTGATGCTAACCAACAATGATGAGGCAATGGGACCCAACAATGTTGAGGCTGTAGGAGCCTGAACTGATGTGGCAGTGTGCACTAGAGATGGGGGATATGGCCCATGTTGAGACTGGCATTGCCACAAATCTCGTTGGTTGGGATTCATCCCCACGGGATAGTACAGTCCACTCTCAAGGTACTCATGACCTTGAGCAAACTCGCGGGCTAGCAATGCATGAAGACAAATCATATCATTGTCTGTGGGCAATCGCCAATTGTCCCACCATGAGATAGCTGGGGGCTCTCCATAGATGTCCAGTCGACAATGGTGTTCATCGTCAACCTCACGGAAATGGTCAATGGATGCTGTAGCTGCAAGAAAATGGTTTTTGAGGTAGACCACACCAAAGGTATAAGCATGGTCTACCCACTCTACAGGTACGCCATTGGCTAGCATGGCATGGAGCACGTCAGCATCGGTGATGTTGACAGCAGTAGCCACATTGAAGTGTGGGGGTCAGAGCTGGACTGATGTCCAGCTCATTGGTATGAACAGATTGCTGGGATTGGCGGTGTCGTAGTCAGCGGCATGACCACAATGTTCATGTGATGGGAAGAAAGGTCAAGAGGAGGCAAAATGTATTTGTACTCTGGTGTACACACCAGAGCCATCATCCTATCCCGCAGCATAGTATAGTAGTTGATGCTGATGCGCTGAAACTCATGCAACAGGTAATACGCTTCAGTGCACAGTGACACTGACTTGAACTTGTTCTGTAAAAGCTCATGGAGCTTTTGCAACTACTGAGGATTCATCGGGAATCCCCTTGGCACTACACGGTTCAGCTCTTTTGAGGTATGAAAGTACCTCTCTCCTTTCTCCTCCTTGTACGTCTTCACAGCTAAAGCTTCATTGCTCACAAACTGTAACCGGAGTTATGGGTTAGAACTATCTTGTGTATATCACACAAGTGCTAAATCAGACCGCAGTATCGGATTGACTAGTACTTAGAGTGAAAACAAGATGCTGTCTTACATAATACTCTACTAATTGATTATAGCGTTGTTGACGCTGATGAGAATACAGATGACTCCGTTACATACCCCCCAATGAGACCGAATACTCGGTCTTGAGAAAGGGAGGTAGAGTGAGATGAAAGATGCACGGTAGTGCAACAACAAATGAATACACGCGTATGGCATGGCTGCAAGGCATTAGCACTCATGCGCAATGGAGATGTGTTGGACGGACACAATAGAAAGCAGTCCTTATCAGACACGGGCGCAGGGGGCGCCAGCAGTAGATAGCCAACGGTATGTATATAAAAAAAATATAGAAAACAAAAAAGGATGACCCCTCCTCTGGGTCCGCTGTATCTACACGCGACTCTAGAGTGCGTATCAGCTGAAATGGCTCGAGTTAAATACTCAGAGGTACATACACAATAATGTATACAAGGGTCTAGGACCCGGATGACGATGCTCCCGCGACAGTGCCCGTCTCAGTCACCATTGCCTCCTCCTCCAGTGCAACGTTAATCGCGGGAGGGGGAGGCGCCGATTCCATCCTCGGTGGGGTTATAGGCCCCTCGACTGCAGGCGTGTCTACCACCATAGGCTCTGTTAGTGTGACGTTAATCGCTGAAGCGGTGGTGGTAAGCATACCCTGCTCTGCCGTGCATGACAGGAGATTGACCTGGCCTGGGTCCATGTCTGCTGCTGGCAGGTCATGCGCTGCCGAGCGTTTTAGGAGGTTGACCCGATTCGGGTCCATGCCAATCAAGTAATAGAGGCCGTTGGCCTCAGGGTTTTCCGGGAGCTTGCTCTCCTCGTGGTGCTTGAACATCAGACAATAGTGATCGTCTTCAGTCATCTCCCGCCATCCATCCCATTGCGGAATTGCGGCAGGGGTGCCATACTTGGAGAGGCGCTCCATGCGCTTGTCATCGACCTGCTTAAAGATGTCCATAGACATCGTGGGGAAATGGAACTGCTGTTCCAGGAAGACTACGCCGTACGTGTACGCGTGGTCCACCCATTCCAGCGGAATCCGGTTGTGTAAAAGGACGCGTAACGCATCGTCGTCGGAGAAGTTCTGTGCATGGTCATCGGGCACGTGAACTTGGTGAATTTCGAGCTGCGGCCCACATTGGGGCTCAAATGGCTGCTCGGGGAACATGGCATCATACGAGGCAATCACCTCTCGATAAAGCCCTGGACGGGCCACGATGAGGGTCATGCGCCGTACGATCACCGGCTTGGCTGCGCTGTTAGCGCACAATGCTCGACATAAGGCGAACCCAAAGAGGGTCCGCCAGTGCATGCGATAGGCATGATCCACGGCGATACCTTGATAGGTATTTTCCAACCCAGGTCGGCCAAAGACCAGCGCGTACTGCGCCAGTTGGTCAAGGTCGAACGGTGTGGCTGGATCCTGAGCGTGCATTACGCGCAACGCCGTGGTGCCATCGTCTTTTGTGCGCAAAAAGCGCCCCGGAATGTGTTGTCGCTCGACAAGAGCGAGGTCGTCAGGGCCCTGCATTGGGTTGACGAGTTCTTGGTACCTAGGCTCCTTCATCAGGAGCCGCATGGTTCGATCATGCAGAGCCTCCACTGTTTGCTGCGCAAACATCTGGAGCTCTGTGATCAACATATACGCAACGATTCTGTCGCGACGCAGGACGTGTACATTTGCATAATACTTATAGAGCCGGTCCAGCTCTAGTGGAGTGCGGGGAAGACCGCGTGGGGCGTGCTTATACACAATCGTGCCTGGGATGTGGGCAGGATGGCCAGAGGAATATTCATATGACGCTGCTCTATTGGCGTCAGCTCCCATCAACACCGTATTCATGGCATACGAATAATAGGTGCAATGGCTGAGTGCTCCTCTAAAGCACGAGTTTATTCGCTCGATATTGAGCGGATCCCACATCTTCACCCCCAAGCCATCGGGGATCCTCCCCAAACACTCATCCTCGGCCCTAGACTTCTGGGCCTTTAGCTCCTTGGCATGAATCGCCTTCTTCTTTGCAATGCGCTTATTGCGCGATACTCGTTGGAATCGGTCTGCGGCCAATTCCCCCTCCTCCCCGTCCTCCTCCTGCTCCGAGCTCAACTCTCCATAGTCGCTCTCGTCGGACAGGGATGGTACTGGTTTTTTGCCTTTATCAGGCCTAGTCTTCCCCCTCAAGGTCGCCACCAGACCATCATACTGCTCTGGCGTACGGGGGTCTGGGGTCAAGACAACCACGGGATACTTTTCTGGTGGGGCTGGTACAAACACCGGCAGCATGAACAACATCTGAACTTCTCCCACTCATGCGGGAATGCCAGCAGGAAAAAGTATAACCTCCAATTTGGAGGCATCGAGAGGCGGCTTGCGGCTGCGGCGCTGACGAGACGGCCCCGACTTGGTCAGGGCGGACGATTCTGGTTGTGGCTGAGCCACCGGAGGGGCAGGCGCATTTTGCGCCAGAGTATTCCCTCCAGGCCCAGCGCGAGGAGTGACAGTAACGGGCGCTCTTGGCGCCACAGCGACGGGTTTGGACCCCCTAGGTGGGGCCCGAGATGATGCGGCTTTCCGCTGACCCAAGGA
>QGOA01003365.1:0-57699 GCA_003313075.1 Termitomyces sp. MG16
ATCAAGAACAGTGTAAGGAGAGAGTCTTGATATTATGTCAGGTTCCGCTGAATCAGGGGCTTTCCAGGAAAGCAATGCCCTTACAAGGCGGACTTGATCTACAAATACTTGGATATCTAGAACTCTGGGGCTAGGACTCTGGGGTTCAAGATGCGGACAGGGGATTATCCCAGAGAAGGGAACTTGATCTGGGGGTTTTGGGTTTAGAGGCTGAGGGTTGGGTGGGGGTCGAGTCGGGAACTGGGGGTTCTAGACAAGACTGAGTTAATAAATTGTAAGTTGCGAGTGCATACCAAACTCAGAGCACGCAGTTATTCAAGTGTGCCAGTCAAAGCATGCCAGTCAGCACATACCAGTCAAGCAAAGGGCATGCAACAATTCAAGTTAATATCAAGACTAGCGAATACAATGGGGAACTATGCTATAAGTACTATGGGGCCAGGTCCAGGTCTCCAGGATTCCGGGGTGTCTGGGATAAGTTCCGGGAGGCATTGAGTAGCAGGGGGAAACTGTATACTGGGATTGCACGTGTGGAGCACGCGATCAATTGACATGGAGGGAGTCATGATGCGTGATGTGTGATGGCCCAGAAGCAGGTAGCGCAATCTGATCATTGATCATGGTTTGATGGCAGTGATCCCAGGGTCCGTGATGCAGGTTGCTGGGGTGCCAGGTGATGGCAGTGTCGGTAGTTGAGATGGCAGGGGGGTCAGAGAGAGGGTCCCAGATGGGATTCCGGAGGTGTTTCAGAGTGGACCTGGAGGGGGGGGTTGTGACAGTAGTGACCATGATACTATCTATGTATTTGATATGGCAATGCATGAAATCATATAAAAGCTGTCTATAAGCAGTAAATTTGAATATTTGAAAAATTTTAACAAATTTATCAAAGTTTCAGGACAAATACAAGCAGTTGCTACTGCTGAGCTCTCAAATAGCAAGCATGTTATTATCAGTGGATCAAGCTCTGGCAGTTTTACTGCCTCAGTATGAGTAAAGCAAATGAGCAAGAAGCTATACTATCACTGTGCTTTCTATTCACTATTTGGATAGCCCATCAATCTAGTGAACAAGCCTGTTGTTGTATATTTAGTGCCACTGATAAATAAGTGGCTACAAACTGCAGAGTGGGGTGCTCTCTTAATCTTGTGCTTAGCAATTGTCATCATGCATTCTTTTTTACTTTTTCTTATTGATCCCTTAATGTAAGTATGATTGCTTTTTCCTTGGGATTTCTGAATTGACATGTTGCTCATAGCCCATTCCTTTAATAGCCAGATGTCTTGCTCTGGAAACTCAAGATATATAGCTCTAGCCTCACCTACCTCTGCATCCTCAGTTATACTGATGTACACTGTCTATCAAATGGTCAAGCGACTGATATCAACTGAATTTGCTACAGCACTGATACGACGCTGTACCAGCAGTCAGAGACACAACAGGCACCAGAAGTCAAAATAAACATTTAATCATAAGGCTGAAAACTGTAAGCCTCCTGGTAGCAGTCTCAACAAATTATATCTCCAAAAATACCCCAATAAATATACAGACAGTACAGAACAAAGGGCAGGGACCAGCTCAAGCTATCCACTCAACAATAGTCCAACCACTGTAATGGGGAGGGGAAGCATGGGAGCTGGCAGAAGTGACAAAATGGGATCAAATTGTGATGATCTAGATCAAGATCAGATCTGACAATGCCTGATTTGACATGACTGAAAGAGGAAAGGAAAAGAAGCATGGAGGGATGTCAAAAGAAGCATGGAATGCAGGGAAGCGCTAAAAGGGGAAAGAAGGATCTATGAATGGGATTATGCTAAATGGAGCTGAAGCAAATGGGGAAGTGGCATTCAGAGACATCCGGAGAAATGGTGGAACAAGAAGTTGAATGGTGGAACTGGTGGCACCGAAACATGCCTCCCAAAAGGGAAATTGGACTATCAAATATGTTCTGGAGGCTGGGGAGTTGACAACAAAGAGTCATGTGTAGATAGTGGTCTGTGCACCAGAAAAACAGTATAAATAGCCCAAGTTTAGTAGAGGATAGGCAGGCAATTGATAGGCAAAGGCTCGGTGGTTCCCAGGGAGTGAATCACTTAGGCTGGAGTTTGTTGAGAACTTTCTCTGCTTTCAGGAAGATTATTGAAAGCCTTCAAATATATCAATTTCATCATCAAGTCAGTGTGCACTGCAAGTAACCTTCTACACCATCAAGCTCCAGAACTATCAGTACTACTTGCAACCAAGTACTACAGCACATGAAGCTATGATAATGTATATTACATATATAGTCATGGTTGCCTCTGATATTGCGACTCAGACTATGACTACTTTGCTTGTTCATGAGACTACTGTGTCTACTGTCCCTCATATAGTATTAGTTGTGCATCAGCTGGTTGAGGAAACATCAACCAGTAGCACTGCCAGAAGTGAAGGCTCTGATGCCTCTAAAGCTATGGAAGTTCATCTTGTACCAGTTTTATTGTAATTCTTGGAATACAAGATCTAGTATTATTTGTGTCTCAAGCTTCTGCGTTCCAAGATGCTTGACATACCTCTTCCTTCTCTAATTTTGTATTATTTCAAACTCTGCTTAGAAACAGTGTATATGGAATATGCTTTGCAAGTTGCATCCTAATGTGTTAAATAAACAGAATGTAAAGCGGCATGTTTTTATAGGGTGATTATAATCTTCCAAGAATAATTTTGCATATGTTTGATATCTGAAGAAATCATTTTCTGCACCTTGTCCTTTGTCCTTCCATCCCATCTTATTCTCCTTCAATTATGAAAAATACAGAGGACAATGACAAGAAGCTCATTTTATGCCAGTCTACCTTTGCACAGTATAAGGAAGAAATGATTTCAGACACTTAATGAGGGTGTTTTGTTAATCTTTATACTTATAAAAAACATCAATCAGACAATAATACTGAGAAGATTCAATTAATGGTATTCATTCATTAATCAATCAGCTCAGACAGCTTATGATGCTGAATTGTCAAAAGCAATTGATAATCTCCCAATCAGCAACCTCAGTTTGCACTCTGCTGCAATATAGCCATCAATTGCTGCTCCTGTGCTAGACTCTCATTTTACTAGAATAAAAAAATTAGTCTTTCTACTTCAAGAAATTAAGGATGGTTTCAAAATTCTGCATTCAAATATCAAGACTGTTGAAAATACTCCAACTGGAGCTAGCGACATTAAGCTGGCAGGCAATATCAAGGAACTAGGTAATATTAAACAAGCTCTGGCAGAGAAATCAGCTAAACTTCTTTCAATAGCAATGTCAAAGATTCCAGCTGTAGTAAAAACTTATGAAATAGTACAGTCATTGCAGAATACAGTCCACAGTCTTTTTGAAGTCACAATGCAGGCATGATAAGATGCTTTGATGAGACACATTGCTCAGGAGGATGCTTTATCTGGGAGTAAGTTTGACACTAGTCAGTACCAGCAGATTCATGTGTTTCCTAATTATTGATAATTCCTCCTAGCAATACATTTCTTGTCCAGTCTTGTTGGAGTAGCAGCGTTTCTACAGGTGGTGATACTCATAGTTGCTGTTTGCTACATTACTCTTCATCTTCCTTGTCAAGATACAAAGTGAGACATGCTATCTACTTGCATTGAAAGGAAAGATTCAGCCAACTGCTGGGTTTGGTAAGCAATTTACCTCATAACCTATTTCTCTTTTTGAACTTCCACCAGTCTGTAGCCACAATAGGGTTGGTACTATTGCTACCACCCTTTCACAAGTTTCAATTATTCACATATTGTATATTGGAGCAATGACAATTTCTCAAGGAACCATTGCACAGTTTTTGCTACTCTTATCCTTTTTCTGTGTAGTTTGTATACTTATCTTGACCCTCCACCTGTCTGAGATGAATTATCTGCAATTTTCCATGAGTTTTCTGCCTGCTATTTTGATTATTAATATTAATTCTAAAAATCAAGAAATACTATGGAAGCCCATTTGAAGTGACTATATTTATTCTGATGATTTTGACTTATGTAGCCTATGGTGCTTTGTTTTTTGCTATCTTTATCAATATCCTCTTTGGATAATCCCTCTTGTCTCTGTTCCTTGTTATTGGTGTTTTGATGGCTGATCCATGTATTAGTGAAACTGTTTATATTCATAACCTATTAATTAACTCCTTGTATACCTATTTGAACTAGCCAATGTCCAGGATACTGGCTGTCATCATAGGCAGTGTCAGTTTGTCTCAAGTGTATATATCTGATGACCCTGATACTATTTTAGCTGGAAACTTTTTACACATTGCCAGTGCCATCCTATTTCTTGTCATCATCTTGTACCTTGCATGCCAGACAGTAATATTTTTCAAAACAGAAACATGTAGAGGCCATGAAGGTCAACTCAACAAAGCAAACCTCCAACAGCACTGTTTATGGTCAGAGAACCTATGCATTGCAAGCTTGTAGTGTCTGCAAAGGAAAGTAAGAATACTTACTACTGATTGAGGATCACCACCTTCATGTGTCTGATGTGAAGATAGCCACTAGGTTTGGAAGGGAAACACATGACAACTTGACTGTCAACTCACACCTCTAGTCTTGAAAGATTGTCAATGGCTATCAAAAACCTTTACCAAAGTGCCAATTTGGCTGTCAACAGATCTTTGTGATGGAAACCAGGCCCTCACCAACTCTATGACTATTGAGCAGAAGACTCTGTTCTTTAGGAAACTAGTCAAGTGTGGTGTCAAGCTGCAAGCAACATGGACTTCAATTTTGTTTGAAGGTTGATTAAGAACAATGAAGTCCCAGATGATGTTTGTGTCCAGGTCCATATACAATGAGTTCTGTCTGTTACTACTCTGCATCATAATCATGTTAGAACTAGGTCTTGACTCCTGCCCATGAAAATCTCATCAAATGTACTATTGATTCTGTTGCTGGTGCAAAGCACACAATCCTTTACATGTACAATGCTACCTCACTACTGTTTTGTGATGTTGTGTTCTGCAATTTTAAAGAGCAAACTATCAAACTAGCAGAAAAGCACACCAAGCTTGTCAGAAAACTGACCAAGGAATGCACTGCCATTCAACCTTTGTAATAAGATATCTGAATGAGAGAAGATCATTGTGAGCCTGCATCCACACAACAACAGAGATCAGTTGATCTGGTCTTTTTAATTTAATCAATGCTTATTATTTAATACAAGGTGGCAGCAGAGCTTGGTGTTTTGGCTGATGGTGATCAAATTGAGGGCTGCTTCTTTAGTAATAGTGAAAGGACAGGCAATGTTGATTTGGTCAGCCTTGCCCTGAATCTCTATACTCAGAGAATATCTCCTGGCTTAGACTTTAGCAATATCCAATCAACTATTGACACTGTTACACAATGCAATGATCTTCTGGTTTATTCTAGACATCCTTATGCAGGGGAGCTGGTCTTTACTGCATTTTCTGACTCACACCAGGATGCTATAAAAAAAGGGTTCGAGGTGCAGAAGATTCTTCATGTTGCTGCCACCATCAAGAGTGAGCCGATATACTGAAACATGTCTTATCTGCCTAAGAAGTAACTGTAGATGACATCATCATGGCTTTCAGGCAAACATATCACTTTGGAGGTGCCAAATATAAGTTGCTTTATGGAACTTCAAGATTTTGACTTTCAGTCTGGTCCAAGCAAACAAAGGATTGGATAATAAATCTTTCAACAAAACCCAATACTTTGACAATACAATTTCCATCAATGACAACTATTGTGTTGTCGGTAGAGATGGAAATAGACTCTTGTCCACCCTGCTAGATGCCCTCCATACTTGTCTTGATATTGACTTTGTCATTTATAAATATTCTGAACATGCAATTAATGATGGCACAAATTTTAAAGCCACCTTTTATGTGGAACTTGTATCAGCCAACAATCATAAATCAACCCAATCATGGTGGGGTGTTAGTGTTGATTGTAACATTGCAGGTTCTAGTCTTTGTGCCATTCTCAGTGCAGTCAATAGGGCAATTGGCAACTGTATTTTTTCTAAGTTGATCTTTCTTGAGAAACATTTAAAAAATTTCTAATCAGTTTTTTTTTAGAAATATATCATATTTTTCCAATTTATTTTTCTAAAACAATATAAAGAAAGTTTATTGAAAAACATTTGATAAAAAAATTACAAAGGTAACTTTAGAAAAACCAAAAGATACATTTTCAAGAAACAGTCTAGAAACAAAATTTGTATTCTCCACATATTTCTTGAGAAATAAAAAAAGAAAATTTTTAAAAATAGCTCAAGAAACACATAAAAAAAACACAATAAGTGTCTTTTTTACTATTTCTCAATTTATACTTTTAGTTTTTCCAAAAAAACACTTGTTAGAAGTCACATGACCTGCTTCTAATGGATGTTTCTCCAGAAATCTCCACCATGCCCTGAAGTGTGTATTTATTTATCTTGTGCTTAGAACAACTTGTTATGGTTTTTTGACTGGTGTCTTGCCTATTTTATAAGTAGATAGAAATGGTTTTCTGTTGATCACACAATGTTTATCAATATATAGTGAAAGTTTAGTAACTGGTTTACATATTCTTGCAAAATCTTATTTTATTATTAGATTTTATAGTAATAAATCGCAATATTTAAAACTATTTATTTAATAAAATTTGCATCAAATATGAAGCAACCTTGTCAGAATAGAGCATTTGTATGTCATAAATTACAGTGAAACACATTTATAGCAGATGATATATATTCAGAAAAATCAATGACATGGTAGCAGAAGTTTTATTTTGCTTCTTTAATTTTATGTACTTCTTATATAAGATTCTTAGCTTCTTCTAGTTTTCCAGTTATACAAAATATTATGCTAAGATTAGCCATAGCTTAGACAATGTCTGGATGACTGTTTTCAAGAGCTTTTTTTTTTTTTTTTTTTTAATTTTGCATATCTTCAGCAAGGCTTTCAGCTTCCTCTAGTTTTTTACTTTGTGCAAATATTGTAGCAAGGTTAGACATGGCTTGAACAGTAACAGTGTCTGGATAATTGCTTCTAAAGGCTTTTCTTTTAATTTGAAGTACTTCCTATGTAAGATTCACAGCCTCCTTCAGTTTTTTACTTTGCACAAGTATTGAAATAAAATTAGACATGGCTTGAACAGTGTCTGGATAATTGCTTCTCAGAGCTTCTCTCTTGATTTCTTCATTTTGAATAATAAAGCAAGGTTATTCATAGCTTGTGTAAGCTCTGATTAATTACTTTCAAAGATTTTTTCATAACTTTTGAACATTTTTTGTACAAGATTTCCAGCTTTTTGAATGTTTTTTGTGCAAGATTTCCAGCCTCCTCAAGTTTTCCACTTTGAAAAAGTGTTGTAAGAATGTTAGACATGGCTTGAAAGGTGTCTAGATGATTGCTTCTCAGAGCTTCTCTCCTAATTTTAAGAACTTCTTGTTCAAGGTCTTCAGCCTCTTTTAGTCTTCCATTTATTTTGAATGTTACAGCAAGATTAGCCATAGCTTGAATAGTGTCTGGATGATTGTTTCCAAAGGTGTCTCTCCTAATTTGAAGTGTTTCTTGTGCAATATTCTCAGCCTCCTCCAGTTTTTCACGTTGTGCAAGATTCTCAGCCTCCAGTTTTCCACTTTGTGCAAGTTCTGAAAAAAGGTTAGACATGTCTTGAACAGTGTCTGGATGATTGTTTCTCAGAGCTTCTCTCCTGATTTTGAGCACTTCTTGTTCAAGATTCTCAGCCTCCTCTAGTTTTCCACTCATTCTAAATGTTGCAGCAAGATTAGCCATAGCTTTAGCAGTCTCTGGATGATTGTCTCCAAAGGCTTTTCTTCTCATTTTAAGCACCTGTTGTTCAAACTCTTCATTCTCATCCAGTTTTTCACTTTGTGTGGATGTTGCAGCAAGATTAGATATGGATTGAATAGTATCTGGATGATTGCTTTCAAGAGCTTCTCTTCTAATGTTAAGCACTTCTTGTTCAAGATTCTCAGCCTCCTCCAGTCTCCCCCTTTGCCAAAGTGTTGCAGAAAGGTTAGTCATAGCTTCAACAGTATCTGGATGATTGCTTCCAAGAGTTTCTCTTCTAATTTTAAGCACTTCTTGTTGAAGATTTCCTGCCTCCTCCAGTTTTCCACTTTGCCAAAGTCTTACAGCAATGTTAGATATGGCTTGAATAATAGCTGGATGATTGTTCTCAAATGATTCTCTTCTTATTTTAAGTAATTCTTGGGCAAAATTCTCAGCCTCCTCAAGTTTTCCAGTTTCCCAAAGTGTTGCAGCAAGAATAGATATAGCTTGGACAGTATCTGGATGATTGCTTCCAAGAGCTTCTCTGCTAATTTTCAGCACTTCTTGTGCAAGATTTTTAGCTTCTTCCAGTTTTCTACTTGTTCTGAATGTTGCAGCAAGGTTAGACATGGCTTGAATAGTGTCTGGATGATTGCTTCCAAAGATTTCTCTTCTAATTTTGAGCACTTCTTGTGCAAGACTCTCAGCCTCCTCCAGTTTTCCATTATGTGCAAGTGTTGTAGCAAGGTTAGACATGGCTTTAACAGTGTCTGGATGATTGCTTCCAAATGCTTCTCTCCTAATTTTAAGCACTTCTTGTTCAAGAATCTTGGCCTCCTCCAGTTTTCTACTTTGCCATAGTATTACAGCAAAATTGGACATAGCTTTAACAGTATCAGAATGATTGTCTCCAAGAGTCTTTCTTCTAAATTTAAGCACTTCTTGAGCAAGATTCCTGGCCTCCTCTAGTTTTCCACTTTGTCCAAGTGTTGCAGCAAGGTTGGACATAGCTTGAACAGTGTCTGGATGGTTGTTTCCAATAGCTTCTCTTCTCATTTTAAGCACTTCTTGTTCAATATTTCCAGCCTCCTCCAGTTTTCCACCTATTCTGAATGTTGAACCAAGATTAGACATAGCTTGAACAGTATCTGGATGATTATTTCCTAAGGTTTCTTTTTTTATTTTAAGCACTTCTTGTTCAAGCTTTTCAGCCCCCTCCAGTTTTCCACTTTGGCAAAGTGTTGCAGCAAGATCAGACATGGCTTGAACAGTGTATGGATGGTTATTTTCTAGCACTTCTTTGCACTCTTTAAGCACCTGCTGCTCAAGCTGCTCTGCATTATTCCAAAAATGTACAATGAGGAAAATTCTGCTTAGTCCTTTTGCCAAGTGGTAATTCTCACATTTATAGCTCAGGTGATCCATTAATGCTATTAAATGCAACACCCATTGAGCTGCATCATAGTATTCCAACCTTTCATCTTGTAAACAATAAAATAGCTGCTGTGCACATTGCTGGGCCTTTATCTGTTCTTTTTTTGATAATGAATTAAAAGCCCAGTAATGAACAAGTGAGTGAATCTCTAATAGCATATCTCCTCTTTCTCTTAGTTCCACTAATGAATATGATCTAAGCATGTTAACAGCTCCTTCAACTAACTCATCGTTCCAATCTTTGTCATCTGTCACAAACTTTCCAAGAAAATTCTGTAATTCTTGAGTATCTATATCAGACGCATTGGAGAGATTTCTCCAAGCTCTTTCAAGAAGTGAAACAGGTATTTTAGAGTAGTGTAACACACTACATAACTTTAACAATGCCTTTGCTCTTTCATCCAATTTCTGATAGCTCAGATCCCATGTAGCAAAAACAGGAAGTTGATAGCTATCAATTTTCTGCTTTGTTGTTGTTGCCATATATCTCATTTTATTTCTTTTATAACTTTCTAGAAACTGCTTCACTTCAATGTTATGATTGTAGCAGAGATAGCTTCCTGCCTGAACAATAGCCAATGCCAAATAGCCTAATTCTTTAACAAGCTCATTTGCAGGCCCTTGCTCAGTTTTTTGCCTCTGACTAGCTTTATAAAAAGCTTTCAATGAGTCTTCAGGAGTCAACTCTCCAATTTTATAATGATTTTTAAGTGCATACATTCTAGATGCTTCATTTCTACTTGTTATAAGAATATTTCCATGACTGCATTTTGGAAAGAATTCTTGTAAATCAACATCAGGATCATCAGCATTATCAAAAAGCATCAACCATTCTTGTTTTTGTAAACATAGCCATGTGAGAGCAGCAGCAGGTGCAGTATTGCTTAAACCAGCACTCTGAGCAAGTAAAGTTAGAAACTGCTCAATTGATGCTTTGGAACTGGCATTTATCATATACATTGCAGAAAATCTAGATGATCAAATCAAATTTTGACTTAGAAAAATTTTACATGCCTCATACCTGCTTCTAAATTTCTGACAAAATTGCAATGCAATCTGTGTCTTTCCAGTTCCACCTAAGCCATGCAGCACACAACACTGCTGCACTTGCATTTTTAATGAAGATTGATTAGGATTGAAACAACTTTCAAGATGAAGCAGAATGTCTGCTCTTCCAATAAACAGTGAAGATGGAGGAGGAATAATAGGAAGAAGTACTGGTTCAAGTGGATGAGAAGGTGCTTGTTTATCAAAAAGGCTTCTAGGCATAGTTCCATCCTCTAATAAACATCAGAGAATGATTCATTCAATTGAGAATGAGCAACTACTTACTAAAAACCTCAAGAGTGGTCTGTTGAAGACAACTATGTAAAGTGCTTGCAAGACTATCCAATTTCTCTATTACTTTGGCCTTCTGCAAATAGGACTGAGAATGTGCTTGAATTTCACTCTGCCTATTCCAGTCATCCAGAGCCATCTTTTGAAGCCCTTGTTCTACATTAAGTCTGTAAAACAGACCAGGCATTTCCAAGTAAGTCTCTTCAAAAGTCTCAGCTACCTCTTCACAATCAGTGGCTATCTGATAAAGAAGCTTCATCATTTTTTGGCCAATCACACTGGTGGGCTCCCAGAAAACATGACCAGTGTGCCCTGCTCCTATACTAACCAAACATGCCACTGGTTGAAAAAGGCCAAAAACCATTACAGCTTCTTTTATAAGAAGGCGAGTTGGATTGCTATAGCGCAACCCTGCACCTACAAAGGTCTCACAGACTCTACCAGAAATAATGGATAGAGGTTTGAAAAATTGAGGAGTAGCAGTAGTGGCACGGGCAGCTTGCACCACTGTACAATTATAGCCTGGATTGGCAGATACCCCATATGTTCTGAAGATGCGAGGTGTCATATTGGGAGAAGGAAGAGCCACAACAAAACTTCAAGATGGTAGCATTGTAAGCTGAGAAATAGAAATGAAAAAGACTTTAGTACCTTCTGCAGAGAGTATCATCTTCTTGCATCAAGACATCCTCTGGAAACCCAGCAGATCGTAAGATGCCTTTCATGCCAGACTCAAAGACAGTTGCTTTGAACTTCTCATTCCAAAGGCTCCATTTCTTGACATCGGAGTAGACCTCCCGACTGAACAAGACATATTTCTCAATAGCTAGGTCAATAGGCATTCGGAGTCGACCAAGCATCAATGCAATTACGCTGATATACTTCATTATTGAATATTCAACTTTGTAGTGAAGTTTTGTCACATACCCTCCTGTCCCAGATCCACCGATTATATCAAAATAATCACAAGGCTTAGGCAGAGATCGAGCGTTCTCCAGGTGCATTAGACGAAACATGATTTCTCGGAGGATAATAAGCTCAGATAGTCCACGTACACCACCGTCATCTGGATGATCATTCCGATAATGTTAGTAATCGCGATGCACAGTCAAAAGCATACCCAGAGATAACATCCTCAACCCGCGTTGTTTTGGGTCGGTCTTGATATTCTGCATGGGAGTTAATCGTAGAACTTGAACAAAGGGAAGGAAAGAATGCGCTTTCTCACACCAAATGATTTGTGACATAAAGCTGTTCTCGCGCTTGGGCCTTCGTTCACACCCTTTAAATAGTAACTGTGATTGTGAAATGAAGATAGGTAGCTAGATACAATAATATTCCAGCGTCCTAACCCGTATGCCTGAACTTCTGTAAGCGCACACAAGACTTATCCAATCTAGACATCACTCTGTAGGACAGTATAGAGTAAGTATCGTGAGGACATTTCTGCCGACAGTATATCAAACAACAATACGGTCGTCATTGACACATCACAGACACAATAAGATGTCTGGTTCCAACAGTCTCTTTGTGGACCCCGATATCAGTTTCAACGTCGGCGAGCTCGAATGACAACTGCCACCGACCATTCTCGTTTGAGTGCCATCGACGGCTATCTGCGACAGAAGGATTCGTCGTCTTCACTGCCTGCGCCTGGAGATCACACCAGCGGCCGTCGGCATACAAAATTTAAACCTGGGCATGAGCTCCTACAAGCCGTACGCGCAGTCCCTCGTCCTTGCACCATCCTCATGCACAAGGGCGCACGCGCGCTGCACGTACACGCACACGCAGCCCCGGTCGGAATAACACCGTTCTCCCCGCCACCGCATCCTCCTTCGCCCGCCGCGACCATGTTCCTTGTTGCGCATGTCGGGGATTTTACCAGTGTGGTTCCGGGCGGGGATGCAGATGTGAAGCCGACGGGGTCCTTAATTTGATGGGAGGGAAGGGAAGATGTGGAGCGTGGGGATTTGAATCTGAAGGGAGGCTGGTGTTTGTGTTTGGGATGGGGACGACAGGAGTTAAAGGGATGAGCGGGCAGGGCATGAGAATGGGGGTGTTAGACGGTTCACCAGGGATCAAGAGGGAAGACTCTGATCATACAGCGTGGGGAACTATTACAACGGTGTGTATGTCAAGACAAAGAAGCACGTTAACGGGAGCGGACTGGAGGACTCGCCGCAAAACAAAAAACAAGTGTAAGACCCAGTCCTCGTCGACATTCAAGCACGTACGACGATGCAAGTGCCGTGGCAGAATCAGGTGCTAGTTAATAGAGGCAACCTGAGGGAGAATTGTTGTGAATAGATCTATGATACGCATAAGTACTGATATTTATATGTCGGGTAATGTTAGAACCTGACACAGACGTAAGTAATCTATAGTCCTCAGTTCAATATGATTGACTAAGTTATCTACCTGACACAGACGTAAGTAATCTATAGTCTATGTAGGTGATTGTCAGTTAATATTTACGACGCTGTATGTTACTCACCCTCAGTTCAATATGATTGACTGAGGGTGCGCTACTATTAGTGTCTGTATTTATGTGAATGAGTACAATGGGTAGGGTCGAGCCTTTGGACAAAGGTGGTGGCCACTTATTAGACAAAGCGAGTGATGAGTGTGATGAGTGAGAGGGGGTGACAGTGCGTTGTGGATGACGGTGTGTTATGACGTAATGGCATGGTATGCCAACAGGTAAGTATAGCTGCACGCACCTCAGTTGGTTGGTAAAACGACTGAGGTGCGTGGGCTCCGATCCGATCATTATCTCCTAGAACCGTATAGTTCCTTTTCGTCTCCAGAAAAACTTGCCTCCCTTTGCGGCACACGGCATGTGACAAGCTGGCTGGGACGCGGACCGTGATCCCTCTGCTCAACACTCCCCCTGTTAGCATTTCACATAAGCACACCGCAATCAACAATGTCACCGTCCTCTCCTTTCTTCACATCATGCACCACTGTCGTCCCCTACTGTCTTTTCCTCCATTGTCCATTCCTCTCACTCATGACCCTGATACAAAACTGTTGCATTGTCACCTCACATATATATACAACCACAACCATACTTGGTACTTTACCCTCAGTCAATTGTATTGAAGTGAGGGTGAGTCTGAGCAATGTATTCTACACCACGATACACTGACATAACTACCGTAGATAAAGTCACTTACCATCTGTCAGGTAGTTATAAGCAGTCAATTGTATTGAACTGAGGATAAAGTCACTTACCATCTGTCAGGTCTATAAGTTTAGGATTGTTGAGTTCTAACAGGTTATGGGCCATTGCTGACCATGAAATATACCCGCATACTCATGACAGAACTCTGAAACCTGTCACTCCAAACCAACCCCCTGTGCTCTTCACATATCACACCCTTGGCATCCTCAGACCCTGCAGGCACCAATTGCGCCTATCTCTTCATGCCTGTTCCCATGCTTGAGCTGAGCTTTCTTTGTCTACTCTTGCCACTGGAACCATGGGATCCACCTCCCCACCATCTATACCCATGTCAACCACAGCCAGCGCTGTTGACAGCACCTACCCATGTATTTGCCCTGCCAAGTTAAACACACACTGGCCATCCTCCAAGCCTCCCTTTGATTGTGCCACAGGCGAGTTCATGAAATGGTTGAGGAAACTGGAGATCTTTCTTCAGCAGAGCAGTCTGGACTGCTATGTCTTTGAGTTTGAAAAGAACCTGAACTGCCTCATCACCAGCCCCAACCCTGCCACAGAGCCTAACATGTACACCAACTGGCTCTCAAACAACAACCTGATCATCAGAGTCATTTGCATGGCCATATCAGATGTGGAACAGGAAGGACTCAAAACTGATGGCACCACCAAGCAGTAGGGCTCATCACGAGGGCCCAGTCAAGCAGGTGGCGCTCATTTGCAAGGCCCTCTCCACGTATGCCCCTGTTGCTGAGCCTATTGATGCGACTGCTCAAAAGATCTGCGAGCTGATTGACTGTGCTTTTGCCATAGACCATCGACAAGGACCTTCTGAAGTGCATTGCCCTACTCAACTGTATTAACAATAAGTCCTTCAAGTCTATTCAGACTCAGGTTTCAAGAGGCCTTGCTGACTCCTCAGCCTCCTTCCCATACATGTCCTCCCAGATCTGCAAGCTGTTCCAGATGGTTGACAGCCTTGCAACACTCTCCAAACCTGCAGACACTGCCCTTGCTGCTCACAATACCAGAAACAGTCACAACCACAGACCCAGCTTCCTGTGCTGCAGTGTCTGCTATGTCTTAGGGGCTTCCTGCCAAGGCCACATGAAGGAATGGTGTGTCAGGCCTGGAGGCAGCATGGTAGGCAAGATGATTGAGGAATCTAAAGCTGTGCACAAGGCTGCGCAAGGAGGGGACCACAAAGGAAAGTCAACAAACACACCAGTTGACAAAATGATTAAACAAGGCATCACAGTCAAAGGACTGGACAGACAAGCATACATAGTAGACATGACACACCTTCAGAAGATGCAGCTGGACACAAAAACTGCTGAATTTGCTGGAATGGCTGACTCTGCAGCCAGCAATAGCACCAATTACTTTGAATACCATGGCTTCATGGCCATCAACACTGACACCAAGGTCACCAAATGCGAACCCAGAGCCAGCATCAACTGGAATATGCATACAATCTCTGCAATACCTGAGTACAAGATGATTCTAGCAACCACTGCAGTACTCTCTGCCAACCTGTCTAATGACACTCAACTTGTCTCAATCTCAGAAAAGCCATTCTACATGGTGATAGGACCTCACATAGGCTAGGCGCATCAATGGCAGGCTTGGCATCAGCTCTGGACACCTTGCCGCACTTGTTCCAAACTTGGCACACACAATTTATCCATTTTAAGCCATTTCTGATGGTCCTGCACAGCAGCTGGAATGACAAGTGACAGCAGGCATCATGCCGTCGGCAAGCATTGACAGATGGTGTCACTCTGGCAGCATGTGGTATTGCTAGCCAGCAGCAGTGCTTACGAGTTGGAATGATGGTATATCCCCATGACTGACAGCCTGGCATTTCATCTTGGTGCCTTCTCGCTACTTGGACAAACAGCATTCTTGTTAACCCTTCATTATTTAGTTCAATGCATGGCAACTACTTACATTCCTTCTAGTTCACCGCTCCTTGGCAATGCTTAGTTGCTTAGCAATGGTGAACTCATGGTACTATAAATATTTACTGTTGTCACTAGTTTAAAGAATAGAACAGAGTACCCCGTTTACACCCCTCAGTTCACTTCACAGTTCAGATTTCTTTTGAGCTGACTAAGTTCCTAGTTGCCAACTGTCTGAACACTCTTAGCCTGCTTGCCACAGTTATGTTTACAGAATCTATATGTCTTGCATCTATGGCAGACATTACCCAGCTTAGTCATTGCTAAGCCTCTAGTTTCCTTACTGTGTCCTCTGCCACACTTACTCATATTTGTCTCCTCTTATCCTTTAGGTGCACTTTGTCATTGGTGCATCTCCTTGCTGCATATCCTTGCCGACTCTCATTACTGATCTCCACCAAATCTTGCTGTTTAACCCATTTTCCAACTTGTTCTCTGGGAACTGCCTGGGACTCCCTCCATCTTAGCGTGCCCAACACATTCTTATACAAATTAGTAGCTGTAAACCGTATCTGCTACTGATCTACTTTTGGGCATAATCAATGGACTCAGGTGCCACTGTGCACATCTCCCCATGTGCATCGGACTTTGTCATGCTATGACTGGTTCTACCATGGGCCATCAAAGGTGTAGGCAGAACATCTATACAGGCTGTAAGTATAGGACAGATTAGGCTTCAAGTGCAGAATCAAACCAAAATCTACCTTAAAAATGTTCTCTACATCCTGAACTCCACAGTATGCTGATAGGACCCCATACAGGCTAGACACATCAATAGCAGGCTCGGCATCGGCTCTGAAAACCTTGCCACACTTGTTCCAAACTTGGTGCACACATTTTATCCATTTTAAGCTATTCCCGACAGCCATGCATGGCAAGCGATATATCTGATCAGTAATAGCACTGACGGCAGCCAGAATGACAAGTGATAGTTGGCATCATGCTGTCAGCAAGCATTGACAGATGGCATCACTCAGGCAGCACATGAAATCACTAGCCAGTGGCAGCGCTTAAGAATAGAAATGATGGTATTTCACTGTGACTGACAGCCTGGCACCACTTAACGCCTCCTCACTTATTTAGACAGACAGTACTTTTGTTAACTTCTCAATATTTAGTTTAATGCATGGTGACTACTTACACTCTTTCCAGTTCACCGCTTCTTGGTGATGCTGATACAATGCTGTACCAGCAGTCAGGGACACACCATGCACCAGAAGTCAAAATAAACATTTAATTATGGGCTGAAAACTGTAAGCCTCCTGGTAGCAGTCTCAACAAATATATATCTCCAAAACACCCCAATAAATACACAGAAAAGTACAAAACAACAGGCAAGGACCAGCTCAAACTATCAGCTCAACAATAGTCCAACCACTGTAATAGGGAGGGGAGCATGGAAGCTGGTAAAGCGGATGGAATAGAAGGAAATTGGAATATTATTATTGTCATTGACAATTATAATAACTCAATTTCATCATCAAATTGGTCAATGTTTGAGTTGACATAACCAGAAGGGGAAAAGGAAAGAAGCAGGGAATGCAAGAAGTTGAATGGCAGAACTGGTGGCACCGAAACAGGCCTTCCAAAAGGGAAATTGGACTATCAAATATGTTCTGGAAGTTGGAGAGTTTCCAACAAAGAGTCAGGTGTAAATAGTGGTCTATGCACCAGAAAAACAGTATAAGTAGCCCAAGTTTAGTAGAAAATAGACAGGCAATTGATAGGCAAAGGCTCAGTGATTCCCAGGGAGTGAATTGCTTAGGCCGGAGTTTGTTGAGAAACCTCCATTTTCCAGAAAATTATTATTCTCATTCAATATTATAATACTTCAAAGTCTCCGCTTTCTGCAAGATTATTGAAAGCAGTCAACATTATAAGAGCTCAAAACCTCTGCTTTCAGCAAGATTATTGAAAGCATTAACAACAATAAGAGCGCAAAACCTCTGCTGTCAGCAAAATTATTAAAAGCATTCACAACTATAATAATCCATTTCGTCATCAAAGTCAGTGTGAATTGAAGGTCATATTCTACACTAGCAAGCCCCAGAACTATCAGTAATACTTACACCAAGTATTACAATGCTTAGCTGCTTAGTGACAGTGAACTCACTTTTACTATAAATATTTACTGTTGTCATTAGTTAAACAAAAAACAGAGTACCCCAGTTCACACCCCTCAGTTCACCCTAGGGTTCAGATTTCTTTTGAGCTGACTAAGTTCATAGTCGCCAATTGTCTGAACGCTCTTAGCCTGCTTTCCATAGTTACGCTTACGGAACCTACATGCCTTGCACCTACAGCAGGCATCATGCAGCTTAGTTGTTGCTAAGCCTCTAGTTTCCTTCCCATGTCCCCTTGCTGCACTTACCCATATTCATCTCCTTACCCCTTTGTAGGTGCACTTTGTCATTGGTGCATCCTCCTTACTGCACATCCTTGCTGACTATCACTACTGACTTTCACTGAATCTTGCTATGTAACTCATTTTTCTGACTTGTTCTCTGGGAACTGCCCAGGACTCCCTCAATCTTAGCATGCCCAACACATTTTACACAGGTTAGTAGCTGTAAACCATATCTGCTACTGATCTACTTTTGGGCATCATCAAATTGGAGCTCACTGCGAGAGACTTTAGGGCAGAATTCTGCCAGAAACTCATCTCCAGTGTAAGCGCTGTCTGCTAGAGCAGTTGGCAGAAGGCATAGCCCCTTCCCACCCATCAACTCCTCAACCACCTAGTGCCTTACTGGGTCTATCTCTCACACAGGAACTACAGAACACTACTGTAGATGAATTTCCTGGTCTCTTTCCACACTCTCTAGATTTTAGCGCTGTCAATATCTTAGCATTGCTGCTAGCTGTACCACAACCTGTTACCCCCTCTACTCCTTTAACTTCCCTTTCTCAGCTTGTTATTTCCCTTACCCCATTGCCAATTTCTAGAATTCCATCGCTAATTCCCAGAACCCCTTCCCCAATTCTCAGAACTCCATCACTGCTACTGTCTTCACTGCACAGCAGTACAGACACTATGGAACCACCTCCTCAGTGTATGCCACCATGCAACCATTTCTGTGCACCAAAGTGGGATGAGTCCAAACTATGGGAACTCTCCTGATATTTCAAGGAATTAGAATATCTGTTTAAGGACTGTGGGGTTACCAACCTCACTCAAATGAAGGAATATGTGGCACACTACGTCTCATATGACATGGCAGAAACCTGGACTGAACTTTCTAAGTTTGCCGCTCCAGTGCCTGGCACTCAACCAGCTACTGGCACTACCTACAAAGAATAGAAAATGGCAGTCATCAAGCTCTACCCTGGCGCTGAGGAAGCTACCTAGTACATGGTAAACGAACTCTACAAACTTGTTCAGGACTCTTTCGACAATGGCACATACTTCCTTGGCGCATTCTCCACATATTATCGGGAATTCCAGAAGGTCGCCAGATGGCTTTTACAAAACAGCAAACTCTACATCAATGAGGAACGTTGCCTATTTCAACAAGGCATTCCAACCTTGCTATGGACTTGTATCGCTAGGCATTTAGAAATTGTACAACCAACCCACCATCCTGAGGAACCTTATGTGGTTGCTGACGTCTTTGAGGCAGGTAAATGGGTTTTGAAAGGTACTGACACAGGCATTGGCATTGGCATGCAACATGCTAGGACAACTTCACCTGAGCACCCCAATGGTATCCTTTCCATCCTGACTTCTGCCACCCCTCCTGCTGCCAACTTTGTTAAGAAAGAAGACCTCAATGCTGCCATTGCCTCCACTATGACCTGAATTGAGATGATGATTGCTACCAGTATGACTGCCAATCACATTGCTAACGTTCCCAGATCCAACCTTTGCCACTTCTGTGGTGAAATTGGGCATACAATGACACGAAGACGCTGCACCACCCTGGAAAACTATTTTTAGCAAGGTAAAGTATGCAGGGCTATTGATAGCAAGGTTGTGTTGACTACTGGCACCATTATCCTGAACTACCCAGAGCTCAAGACCTATCAGGAACAGGTAGATGAATGGCACAGGTGCAATCCAGGACAAATCATTACCGGCACACTTTCAGGCAACGCTAATCCTGATCCTGACTAGGCAGCACAGCAACAGATAATCCATGAGGTTCTGCATTTTGACAGTGTTGGCGACTATTCCAGCTTCTCTTGGGAAGAGTGCATCTCCAAGCTGGAACAGAAACTAAACTTGCTTAAGAATCAGGTATTTGATGGGGTTGAGATTAAACAGCCCAAACAGCCTTTTTGCAGTTACAAGCCGATGCTGACCACTAGCGACCCTTCCATGTCTTTGGTTGCTAACGCTCCACCTGCTCCTGCCACTTCAGCAATGCCTGCTGCACCTGCTCCTGCCATACTGCTGACCATGTCTAATCCTGTTCCTGACACTCCCTTACCACCCCTCCATCCTTATGCTGGTCTATCTGATAGGTATCATGCTCCTGCCCAACATAACTTTGCCGCTCCCAAGAAATGCCCTGAGGGCGGTTACCGCACCACTGCGCCAATATTTGACATTGAAAAATCCAACCACATCTTCAGCTGCATCATAAAAAATCCAATCACATCTTCAGCTGCATCATGAAAACGTCAGTCATGCTCTCAGTAGAAGAACTCTGCAGCATTGCACCAGACGTTAGAAACCAAGTCAAGACAGCAGTTACTCCTCAATGCCCTTTAGCGACTACCATTACTGAGGTCAACAAATTGGATGACACACTTCCTGGTTTCTCCATCACTGCTGACCCTCCCGCAACCCTCAGCGCCAATACTCTCTCAGCAGAATCTATCACTAATGCTATCTCTGTTGACCCTGTGGAAACTTATATGAGGTCGCTAGAACAGGGAGAGAATCCTGCTATTCTTACTGTTGCCCAGGATTTGCACGCCATCAGATCTGTCATGCTTACTGTCGACAACAAAGTGAGGTAGAGGCCATTGTGGACAGTGGCTCCCAGATTATCTCTATGGCTGCAGAAGTCGCTAACAACCTAGGACTAATCTATGATCCCAACATCATCCTGAACATGCAGAGCGCTAATGGCACAGTGGACAGATTGCTCAGACTCACTAAGAATGTACTGTGCACCATTGGCAACATCACATTTTACCTTCAGATCCACATCTTGCATTCTCCTGCTTATGACCTCCTTCTCAGCAGACCATTTGATGTCTTAGTGTGTTCTGTGGTCAAGACTCTTCTTACCAACAAAGAAACAACTTTGACCATTAGTGATCCCAATTCTGGCATCCAATGCACTGTACCAACATTTCCTAGGAGACAGCAGAAAGGTATGCACAGCAAGCTACCAGAATTCACTAAGCATCATGCCAGTGAACACCCTCACCGGTGTTTTCACAAACCATCAAGTAGGTGATTGGCGACAATCACGGAGATGTAGCGCTAACACTAGAGTATGACCATGCTAGTGGTCTTGTACATATTTTGCAAACAGCCTTTCTTGATACTGAAGTACTTTCTACTATACCTAATTCCATCACTGAAAATCCCCAGAAAACTCCACAAAACCTTACCAATTCCTCTCTTGCCTACTTGTACCTTACCGCCTCGGACTCTTTCCAGAAAATTGCTACAAAAGACACATATCTCACCACTCTTCCCAGAGCCTCTGCTCCTGCCGTTCTTGGACTTTCCGTTCCCCACTCTCTTGCTACTGACCCTGATCTCCTTTCTGCCCCTGTTTATACTAATACTAACATTCCTAAAAGGAAAGGGGTACAAGTAAAGAAGAAATATAAGCCCATTGCACTTAAAACAAAACCCATTGCTGCCTACTCGCCAGAATCTTTCCGAATTGAACACCATATTCTTGGCAACCCTCTTGCCAACATTCCAATTCTCATGCCACATCTGACACCCTTCTGACCAACAGGACGCTTTAATGCCAAACGCCAGCAGCAATTTGCCAAGGACCATGACACTGGTTTCCTCACCAAGGACAAAATGAATGTTCATACCGACCTCATTGCCAAGCAAAACCAGGCCTTTGCCTGGGAGAACTCTGAGAGTGGTAGCTTGTGCACAGACTTCTTCCCTCCTGTAGTAATTCCTACTATTCCTCACGTGCCATGGACTGAACATAACAGACCCTTGCTGCCTGGCATTGAGGCTGAGGTCTGCCAGATTATATGCACCAAGATACAGACTGGTGTCTATGAGCTGTCTAATAGCTCTTACTGCTCCTGCTGGTTCTGTATACTCAAGAAGAATGGTAATTTGCATATTGTTCACAGTTTAGAGCCACTAAATAGGGTCACCATTTGGCACTCTGGCATGCCTCCATTTCCCAACCATGTTGCTGAGTCCTTTGCCAGGTGCATCTGTGGTGCCACTCTTTGATCTGTACATTGGTTATGACAAGTGCTTGATCCATCTCTCTTCCCATGACCTTACCATGTTCCAAACCCCCTTTGGCACCTTGTGCCTAGTTACTCTCCCTATGGGCTAGACTAACTTAGTCCCTATCTTTCATGACAACATCACCTTTATCCTTCAACCTGAAATCCCCCATAATGTGCTTAGCTTCATCAACAACATTGGCATTAAAGGACCTAAGGATTGGCGACTCATTGATGGCTTGCCAGAGAAGCATCCTAACAATCATAATATATGCTTAGCGCTTTGGGACTTCTTTCAGCTGCTCAATCACGTTCTTCAGTGCATGAAGTATAGTGGTGGGACCATTAGCGGTCACAAGCTCCTTCTCTGTGTGCCAAGGTTCAAAATTCTTGGGCATATCTGCACTCCTATTGGTCGTGTTTCCGATGAATCTTGCCTAGCGCTTCTTGAGTGCTGGGGTCCTTGCTGCAACCTATCCAAGATTTGCACCTTCCTTGGCACTGTTGGCATGCTTTGTATCTTTGTCAAGAACTTTGCCCATCGCGCCCATCATCTTACCCGACTTACCCATGCTAACAAGCCCTTTGAATTTGGCCCTGATCAAGTCAACTCCCAACATGACCTTGTCCAAGCACTGAAAGATGCCAAACCACTCGTTCCTATTGACTACGCCTCTGCCAACCCCTGTCATCTTAGCGGTTGACACCTCCTATATTGCTGTCAGCTACTTTCTCTGTCAGTGCCTTAGCGACAACCAGAAACAACACTGTTACAACCACTTTGGGTCTATCACACTTAATGACCAGGAATCATGCTACAGTCAGCCAAAGTTGGAACTCTATGGGCTCTTCAAGGTGTTTCAGGTACTAAGGATGTACCTTATTGGCATGCACAACCTTATTGTCGAGGTAGATGCTAGGTACATCAAGAGTATGCTCCAAAACCCTGACATCCAGCCGTCAGCTAGCATGAACTGTTGAATGGTAGCTATCCTTATGTTCCACTATGAGCTTGTTCACATTAAAGGCACTTTTCATGGCCCAGATGGACTTTCTGGGCAACCTCAGCAACCTGGTGACCCAGCAATCAATCCTAACAACAATAGTGACTTTGAAGATTGGGTTGACTGCTTACACAGCTTTATGCACCTCATTCAGCAACCTGTTCCCCTTCTGCGTCGGCAACAGCCTACCACTGTCCTCCTGCACTCCATTATCCCTTACTGACCCAACACCTTTAGTGTCCCCCTTACTTTCTACACAGCAAGCATCCATAGTCAGGATTCTCCCCCAGTAAGGATTGTACAGGAACCTCAACTGCTTAGAGAGGATAGCTGCCAACTCACCTATGATGTGGTACCTTGATCCACCAAGGCCCAAGCCAAAGATAAGTGCCTCTTAGCCATGGAACATTGGATACAAGACCTGAAGCGCCCAGAGAACCTTAGCGACAATGAGTACACAACCTTTATTTGCTATGCTACTCACTTCATCTTTACCAACAATTGTCTTTGGCAATGACATCACAATGGTGCTCACAAATTGGTCATCAAGCAGGACAGTCACCTACGTATCCTATGCACCATGCACAATGAACTTGGTCACAGAGGTTTGTACGCTACCTGAGCCACTCTCTTGGAACATTTTTGGTGGCCACATGTTAGCGCTGACGTTGCCTGGTACATCAGGACTTGCCACCTTTGCCAGATTCAGCAGACTTGCCAAGTGCTTATCCTGCTTACTGTCACTATGCCAGCACCTTTGTTCAGCAAAATTTATATTGACACCATGCATATGCCAAAGTCAGGTCGTTAGAAGTATATCATTCAGGGACATTGCTTGCTAATTCATTGGCCTGAGTTCTGCATGCTCCAACATGAGAATACTGATGCCATTGCTAAGTGGCTTTTTGAGGATGTCATTTGCCAATGGGGAGCTCTAAGGGAGATTGTCATGGATAATGGGGCACCAATCATTAAGGCTTTGACTTTACCTTGCCAAGAAGTACAACATTCACCATATTTGCATCTCTGGCTACAACAAGCACACTAACAGTTTAGTGGAATGACCTCACTTCAATGTGCGGCAAGTGCTATTTAAGGCAGTTGATGGCGACAAGTCATATTGGAGTGAGGCAACTTATTCAATATTTTGGTCAGAAAGAGTCACTATTTATAAGTGCATGGATTGTTCTCCCTATTATGCTGCCACTGGCACCCACCCACTACTCCCTGCTGACATTGTCAAAGCAATTTATCTTCAGCCGGCACCCAACAGTATCTTAGCAACTACCGACCTTATCACCAGACATGCTATTGACCTCCAACATCGACATGAAGACTTGAAGTGACTACACAAAATGGTCTTTGCTGCCCATTGCCTAGCCACACTTAGGTTTGAAACTGATCATAGCACTACCATCAAGGACTACAACTTCCCAAGGGGTGCGCTAGTACTTATGCGCAACTCCAAGATTGACACCTCCTATAACAAGAAGATGTGCCCACAATATCTAGGGCCATTGGTAGTTATCTCTTGCAACCATGGAGGTGCTTACATCCTTTGTGAATTAGATGGATCAGTGCTCCATAGATCTATTGCCATACCTCACCAGGGAATGCCTTGACTTGCTGCTCGAAGGACTAGATATTGATACCGCAAAGCTCTTGGAGCTGGAAGAAACAGAGCTTTTAGATGATGATGACTTGCTGACTATAACAGAAGAAGAAGAAAACGACTAAAAACATTATAAAAACTTGATAAGCCAATCCTTTCATTTACTTACTTTCACTTCACTTTCTTTGCTGAACCGCTTACAGTACTATACTTCACAGATATTCTTTTCTTATATATTGAAGACACAGTGCTAGGGTGTTGCCAACGCTTAGCACCTTGCACAACTCTTGCCAAGGGTTTTTCACTATGATGATCTACTGAGCATTTCCCTTTTTCTTGAAATCTTGCTAAGTCCCTTGTTTATTACCTCCCTTACCATGCCCCACTTAAATTTCTGATGCATCTATCCCTGTTTTGTGTTATACTTACTTACTCACTTGTAGATACTCTCTTAGAAGTTGCTAATCTTCCCTCATTAGAACAGCGGCAAGAAAAGTAGATAGAAGGCAGCATGGCAAGTATACATGCTATAAACAATGACAGCTAATCTACCCTATAGTCTGTCCCTTCACTCTTGTCCCCTGGCAGTAGGCTGTTGTCTGAAGGCAGCAGGAAGTTGTCCCGCAGCGGCAAGAGGTTCCCAGGTTGGATATTATTGGCGACCTGCCAGTCCAGGGCATCCTGGCAGTCAGCTTGGTAGTCTTGCAGAATGGCAAGACTGCGAGCCAAGTTGTTGTAGCGGAGCTGGAATGCCATTAATTGAGCACATACTTGCTCTTGTTCCCAACCAAGGACCTCCTCCATCCTTACTGCTCGCCTGGCAAACTGTTCCAGCATCTTGCGAGGATGCAGCATGACCACAGGGTACACCAAATCTTGCTCCAGCTACTGGAAAGCGTCTCCATCAATGCAAGGCACAGGCTGGGGCATCCAAGAAGGATTGATCCTGGTGACAACTGGCTGCTGAGGTTCCAACCCAGCGACGTCCTCTTTGTCGGACACCTCTCTTATCCAAGGGGCAGTCAGGCCATAAGGCGGCAGCCACTGCCAGTTGGGATCCTCCTTTAGCATCTCCTCCTCCTCCCCTGCCCTTGCTGAGGTCTCTGCTACTGCCTCTTTGTCATTACCAACCCCCTTGCCCTCTTCCTCAGCAGCTCCTTTCCACACTTCTAGATCCTTGTTGCCAGTGGCATCTTCTTCACCCCCAACCATTGCCATGGCCAGTTGCTCCCTCTTGTCCACCTCCATTGCTGATGGTCCTGGCGCCACAACACTCTCATCCTTGGCAGGTGGCAAAGAGGCCTCCCCCAGGTGGATAGGGGACAACAGTTGGCTAGGACTAGCCTGGTTATCATGCTGCGGCAGGTGGCTGGCAGCAAGGGCAGTCTTCAGCTCCTTCATTTCCACATCCTCTGGGGAGGAAGGAGGGGACACCATATAAGCCCATTTTGCTCTTGCTTTGCCCTTCCTCTTAGCAGGCGAAGGGACTGTGGTCCCTTGGCACTCACCGGCACCACAGTTGCTGATTGTCTTGTTTGCATCTCCTTGGCGTGTCAGCAGCACCAAGGAGGAAGTGCTAATTGTTGCCACACCTCCTGCAGACTTGGTCTTCTTCTCATCCTCCACAAATTCCTGGGCTCTCCTCACCAACATGGCACACTTGAAAGTGCATTCAACTATGGCATCAGGTACTCCATCGTGTTCCTGACACTTAGCACCATCCAGAGTACAGGCATGTTTGAGAGTGCCGCAGCGGTAACATGGCTGGCTGCTGGTAGGATACCAGCAGCCCTCTGGATCGTTATTGGCCCAACACTTGTCACACTAGAAACAAGTCAGCAAGGGTGCAAAGGCAGACTGAAGCACTTACCACATCTTGGGAATCTTTGAATTCCTGACGGGTTGCTAAGCTTACCATTTTTTTGTCCTTCATCTCTGGTAGAGCAATCCCGGCTTCCATTCTCTCATCCAAAACCGCCTCATCCCATCATGCCACCAGCAAGCCCTTCAGCTTGGCATCACTAAAAGTGGTTTGCACTGGCATCTGATAAATAGTCGGTTAGAAAAGAAAGGTACTTTGGCATAAGCAACTTACTGTGTAATGGGGGTGGCAGCCTTGCAAGACTTGGAAATGGATAAGCAATGAGCGCCAGTGGTAAGAACATCCAAGCTTACCTTCTTTTTCAAAGTCTTGCCAGGCTTGACCGGAGAGCCCAATTTGCTTGCCAATAGTGCTGGGCTCTGTGCACTACTGGCATGGGAATCCTTCATCAACCCCTCTGACACCTGCCTCTTTGCCACTGGTGACCTCTCTTTAGCGACCAGGTCCTTGCCAGCAGCTTCTTGCTCCTCCAGGGCCCTCATCCTTGCCTGGGTATCTCAGGAAGCCTCTGCCAGCACATCCTCACAAATGGCTGCCATCTCAGCATCCACCTGCATATTGGCAAGAGGCGCTAACACCTCTTGCTTGCTGTGAGGAGACAAATCAGACCATAGCTAAGTCAGAAGTAAAGTCAGAGATACTCACTCAGCGGCAGGCACACTTACCGTTATTGGCAAGGTGCCAGAGAGGATATCCTCCAACTCATCCTCAATAGTTGGGATGGGAGGAGGCACCTAGAGGACCAGTTAGCTAGCTACACAGCAAGCACTCGTGAAGACTTCCAAAATGAGAGAAAGGACCCAGCTACTCAGCCCCACAGTTATCTGCATACTGCGCTTGGCACTACTCCCACACTTCAATCTCCTTATCCCAGCCTATGCCAAAGACACGAATGTCATACCAGCACTCCAACAACTTCATGACTGCCACAACAAGGTTTGGAGGTGCTTCAGTGCCCACACCCTCAATGCACCTAATGAAGTTGTTTGCCTTGGCGATATACATGTTGGTGGCATCTTGAGCTTCTTTTGAGAGGATAGATGGCAGAGTTGGAATACAAAAAAACATATTTTTTTTTGAAAGTGCCAGGAATGTTTCAGAAGAATAAGGTGAAGTTCCAACTTATGTGCTATGGCTATATGTGGAATTCGGGAAATGCATGGGCCACCAGTCACAAAACAGTAATGGTAACTATTTTGGTAACTGGGGACAGTCAATTTTTCAGTTGGGGGGAGGATGATAGGACTCCATACAGGCTAGGTGCATCAACAGCAGGCTTGGCATTGGCTCTAGAAACCTTGCCACACTTGTTCCAAACTTGGTGCACACATTTTATCCATTTTAAGCCATTCCCAATGGCCATGCATGGCAAGCAATGTACCTGATCAGTGATAGCACTGATGGCAGCCAGAATGACAAGTGATAGTTGGCATCATGCTGTCGGCAAGCATTGACAGATGGCATCACTCAGGCAGCACGTGGAATTGCTAGCCGGTGGCAGTGCTTAAGAATAGGAATGATGGTATTTCACTGTGACTGAGAGCCTGGCATTTCATCTTGGTGCCTGGCACTGCTTAATGCCTCCTTGCTTATTTGGACAGACAGTACTTTTGTTAACTTCTTAATATTTAGTTTAATGCATGGCGACTACTTATACTCTTTCCAGTTCACCGCTCCTTGCCGACACTTAGCTGCTTAGCAATGGCAAACTCATTTTTACTATAAATATTTACTGTTGTCATTAGTTAAACAAAAAACAGAGTACCCCAGTTCATACCCCTCAGTTCACCCTACAGTTCAGATTTCTTTTGAGCTGACTAAGTTCATACTCACCAATTGTCTGAATGCTCTTAGCCTGCTTGCTGCAGTTACGCTTACAGAACCTATGTGCCTTGCACTTGTGGCAGGCATCACGCAGCTTTGTCATTGCTAAGCCTCTAGTTCCCTTCCCACGTCCTCTTGCTGCACTTACCCATATTCATCTCCTTACCCCTTTGTAGGTGCACTTTGTCATTGGCGCATCCTCCTTACCACACATCCTTGCTGACTATTGCTACTGACTTTCACTGAATCCTGCCGTGTAACTCATTTTTCTGACTTGTTCTCTGGGAACTGCCCAAGACTCCCTCAATCTTAGCACGGCCAACACATTTTACACAGGTCAGTAGCCATAAACTGTATCTGCTACTGATCTACTTTTGGGCATCATCAATGCCTAATCTCCATATTAGCATTAGCTACAGGCATGCATGCCATCATCACCTTCAGCTGAACTGGCATTACAATCCTCAATGAAGACAGAAAAATTCTTCTTGCAGCAGGACCACTCATCCCAGGATGGCAACTGTATACTCTAGAATTGCAATCAGCATTTGCAGAACACACCATGACCGCTGCACAAATCCCAGTCAATATTGACACCTGGCACTGGTGCCTTGGCCATGCCAATTACCAAGTCATTGCAACAATGGCCTGCTCAGGCCTCCTACCAGGTACACCCTCCACCTCCCTCCTAGCACAATCTAAATATGATGTCTGTATCCTTGGAAAACAGACAAGAACGTTGGTGCACAAGATGCGGGAGGAAGGGCATAGGGCAGTTGAAAAGTTGCACATAGTCTGGATAGATTTAGCTGGGCCAATGGCTGTACAGTCACATACCAGACATAAATACATTATGGACCTTGTGGATGACTACACAAACATGCCCTGGTCAATACTGTAAGGGCAACCTCTAGAGGCTGTGGCTCAGTCACACAGCTGGCAGAGGGAGATTCAAAGTATATTAGAGTATGTACTGACAATATCATAATAACTACTCACCTGGCAGAGGGAGATCCAAAGAGAACAAGTCTAGGGATTCCCTATGCCAGGTTGGACACTTCTGGGGCCTCTGAAGCATGGGAAACAACTGTACAGTACAACAAAACCTTAAAAACTCGAAAATTGCCTACACAAACAATTGCACAAATAAGGGGCAAACTCTGGCAAACTCTGGCGTATATAAGTGGTCTGGAAGCAGTGCTGAGGGGCCCACACTTGTCTGAATGGTAACTAAAGAACCAGAGCACCTCAAGGGCTGAGAGCAGTACTAACAGATAGTGTTGAAAGAATAGAAACAGTAAAATGAAATATTGTGAGAAGAAATAAGAGAATGAATGAAAGGAGAGTGAAGAGATAAGGAGTGAGAAAAGAAAGAAATGAGGAGTCCCCTGACAAATACCTCTGAAATCCAATGATGTGCTCAATGTGCTCAAAGGGTGGCAAAAAGCTTGTGAACTTGAGACAGGTCTCAAAGTTGGCATCTACTGCACAGGCCATAACACTGAACTCAAGAGCCATCAGATGGAAGCCTGAACCATGTCAGCTGGAACATGCTGAGAGTTTGCTGCTCCCTACACCTCTGAACACATGGGATATGTTAAGCATATGCATAGGATGCTTCAGGGTAAAGCTAGAACAATGAGACTAGCTGCTAAGTGCCTCAACATACTATGGGATGAATTCTACCTAACAGCAGCTCACCTTCACACTAAAACAGCAACAAAGTCCCTAAATAGCAAGACTCCTTTTGAACTATGGCATGGACACACCCCAGATTACTTGTACATGTGTGAAATTAGGTGCTGGGCATTCATGCTCATTCAGAATCAATACAACCCAAAGATCAACCCATGTGGAGTAGAGTGTGTTCTTATTGGGTATGCCCAGAACTCTAATATGTACAGGTGTTATGACCCCAGGACACAGAAAATCTACGAATTATACCATGTCAGATTTCTTGAATGTTATGATGGGTACCCAGCTCCCGCACCGATCAAACCTATGCCCACAGCACCAATAATACCCACAATGATAAGCAAGCCAACATCAATCATCAACATCAGAGATACATCCACCAATGCCCCATTCACTATGAACAACGACGATGATGAACTGCCACCATTACCCACACCAAGCAACTTCACTGGACCTGAACCAGCTCTCTGATGCTCCACCCATGTCCCTGTACCCACAGCCAAAGCATGACCAGATGACACGCCACCAACGTGCCTCAAATTAGCCATTCAAGAGTCTCGTGCCACAGGAAATTGACTATGCATTACTAGAGTCAACAGGCACCAGATGAGCAACCTGGCACCACAACAAGTACAGCCACCTCCTGAACCAGCAGCAACTGAAGGCAACAATCTCATGCCCAATATGGTGAATCTAGCTTCCCTCAAGAACATTGAGTACCTGCTATCTGTAGCTGAGTCACTAGGAGACCCAGCAGCCATTAATCTCAATGATGAACCTTGAACATGGCATGAGGCAATGGCATCACTCTACGCTAAGGAATGGGAAGCAGAATATTGAGACGAATTGGAGTCCCTGAAGGAAATGGGCATGTATAAACTAATTCCTCAAGACCAGGTTTCTGTAGGCCACAAGATTTGAAAAGGAAGACCAATCTTTAAGGTTAAGCATGACAAGAATGGCAAGGCCATGCATTTTAAAGTGAGATTAGTATTCAAGGGATGTGAACAGGTCTACAGACAGGACTACACCAGGACAACTTCTCCAACAACACACATGGAGTTGTGGCGAGTCCTACTACACCTTGCTGCTGCCCAGAGCTGGGACATGTCACAAATAGACATTAAAACAGCATTCCTTTACAGGCTCCTCTCTGAGGAGGAGATCTAGTATATGTCACAGCCTGAAGGCTTTGAGGAAACCGAAAAGGAAGACTGGGTCTGGTGCCTATTGCATGGTTTCTATGGAATGAAACAAGCCAGACATATCTGGAACTACACTCTTAATGCCAATATGCTGTCATGGGGCTTCACCCACCTGCCCTGCAAGTTGTGTAAGTCTGACTCGGGCACTGTAATAGCAGCAGTACACGTCGACAATTTTCTCTCCATTGTAAGCAGCAAGGATGAGAACAATTCAAAGATCAGCTATAATCTGCTTGGACCATATTGGACTTGGGGCTACCTAAGTTCATTGCGGGCATCACTGTTGACTGGGATCACAAGAATCATAGTGTAAGGCTGTCACAAATGGCCCTAATAGACAAAATCATCTCTCAATTCAGACAATTGAATGCCACACTACTCAGCCTGCCCATGGAACCCAGACTCAAGCTTTGCAGGGTTGACAGATCCTCCCTTCCCCAAGATGAGGTCAATGCCCTGTTACAAACAGCCTACAGGTCACTTGTTGGTTGTCTACTCTACGTCACCATCTCCATCTGACCTGACATTGCCTACACCATCCAGCAACTGACCCAGTACATCAACTCCTACACTGGCATACACTGGAGGGCCACCACTTGACTTGTATGGTACCTCAAGCTCAAGGGCACAAGAAGTCTCAAGCTCACTCTTGAGGGTGGAAACAACCCCGTGAATCTGACAGGCTTTACTGATTTAGACTGGGCCAATTGCCTGGACACTAGGTGCAGCATTGGAGGCTATGCCTAGAACCTAGGATCTGGGGTCATATCATGGGCCGCTCACAAGCAGAAGTCTGTTGCTGCCTCTTTCTGCAAGGCTGAATACATGGCCGCCTTTGAGAGCCCCCAGGAATGCATCTGGTTGCGAGCCCTTCTCAAAGGCATTGGCTTCGACATGACCGACAAACCCACACTAATCCTGTTCTGCCATTAACCTCTCTGAGGACCCTACACTTCATGCACATGTAAAACACATAGATATCAAGTACCACTTTCTATGAGAGTATGTCAAAGCCGGCAAAATATGCATACAATATGTCAACACTAAGTACAACATTGCAGATTTATTCATTAAAGCTCTTGCCGCCCCCCTGTTCACATGCCTCCAATCCCTCCTAGGGCTTCAATAGATGCACCACAACTCATGCAAGTGTAAGGGCAACCTCTAGAGGCTGTGGCTCAGTCACACAGCTGGCAAAGGGAGATCCAAAGTGTATTAGAATATATACTGACAATATCAAGGTAGCTACTCACCTGGCAGAGGGAGATCCAAAGAGAACAAGTCTGGGGATTCCCTATGCCAGGTTGGACGCTTCTGGGGCCTCTGAAGTGTGGGAAACAACTGTACAGTACAACAAAACCTTAAAAACTCGAAAATTAACTAACCAAACAAGTGTGCAAACAAGGGAGGAAAACTCCGGACTTTAGAAGTCAGAAAGGCAAACTCCGGCTTATCTAAGCAGCCTGGAGCGGTGCTGAAGGGCCCACACTTGTCTGAGTGATAGCTAAAGAACCAGAGCACCTCAAAGGTTGAGAATAGTACTAACAGATAGTGTTAAAAAAGTAGTATCAGCAAAATGAGAGAATGATAGAAGACATAAGGAAGTGAATGAAAGGAGAGTGAAGAAATAAAGAGTGAAAGAAGAAAGGAATGAGGAGTCTCCTGACAGCAAGGAGAAGATGATGTTTTTACAACGTTGAAGTTTTTGGTGAGGGTGCAGGTATGCTTGTTGTGCAGGGGCATGGGCCTGGGGTGGCGGGGGTTTGGGGTGGTGATGAAGGAGAGTACGTATGAGAATGGCAGGATCATCGTGCATGCTGCAATGGGTGGGAACAGCACAAAACTAAATAGACCAATACGTATCAAAACACATTCTCATCATGTGTAAATATCATAAATGTAGACCAAGTTTGCAATAAATTACTTCATCTTATTGCCGGGCCGGTTGGTGTTTCCCAAGGTGTGCATGCTGGAGTAAATAGTGTCCACTCCTCTCTCACCGCATTAATTAACTCAAGATCTCAGGTCTTACTCTTTTACATCACTTCTTATTCCCGTAATATCACCTTCCAGGACTTTCAGCAACCTGGGCTTGATGTAATCTATTGAATCTACCAAGGGATAGGCCTTAAGTCCAAAGAGCATGGATGGAAAGTAAAGAGAAGGGACGGACTTGAGCTGTATCATCAGTTATTAAGTAGTCTATGTCTTATCCTCTGATTCAAAGGCTCTAACTCAAATTTCAAGGTCAGGGAAATTGAAAATCAGTATCCATATTCTCCTACCAATCCAACTATGGTCTATATAATATCGAAGTAATTGTACAAATTTTTTGTCTGAGGGACAATATTATAGATATATTGGGCTGTCTGTAACAATGTGTGAGAGGAAATCATATAGAAAAGAAAACAGGTGATACTGATGACTAACGGGACAAAGAGGCAAACAGGGAGTGGTACATATGAACAAGGACATAAAGGTCAGATGTCTTGCATAACGGGTTCTATCTGACTCTTCTGATTTAAATTCCTTAGTGTGTAGATCAGCCAAGCAATCCACGCCAGGTCTGCCACCGACATCAAAGAGGTAATGAGGCGAATTATGAGCGGATTTATGTCTTCCATTGGCACAAGTGTTGAAGCAAGTCCAGTTCGCCAGACAGATGAGAAGAGGGCGAGAACCAGAAAAATGAATCCTCTGGAAATAGTGTTTGTGAGTGAGTGGACAATCTCTTGAGAATAATCTATCTGCTTACCAACAGCATGAAATGACTGGAAAAGCAAGCGTGGTCCAAGGCATATACATGCAAGATGGGGGGCATTGTTTGACCCACTACCAACAGCAAAGGATTGTCAATAAGTGTGGTAGAGGAAGAGAAATATTTTTATAAGCACCTCATACCAAAGCATAGCGAATTTCTTGCTCCTGAAGTTGTCTTTTTGGAAGTAATAATCCAACATTGTGGCCAACACAGAAGCAGCTGCGAGATGGAAGAGAAAGAGGTAGACAAACCCTCTGACAAGGACCTCGATGTACTAGTGAACTACTTACAAGAGGATAGCACCAGTCGTGGACAATGATGCAAAATGTAAGTTTTTATTTTATTTTTAAGTTGTCCAAGTGGAATTGAACAGGACTTAGATTTAAAATATAAAACCTCAGTTCACGAAGTTCTGGGGGTTTAAGTTACATGCGCACACATGTTGTATTAAAGCGTTATAAGTTTTAATTGATTTATTGAGAATGTTGCATAGCACACTCAAAATTGGGTAAATAAAGTATTATTACTAAAAACCCGAAGCTACTGTAATGCTTGTAGGCCTAAGATATCCGCTCCCTGGGGATTCCAAGCCGTGGCAATGCAATTGCTTGCCAGACTCCCCCAAAATCTTATCCCTTTTATATGCTTCCCTTCTACACACGGACCATCACGTACTTGTGCAGCAACGAGCTGATTTGTGGTGTTTCGCAGGTTTGGTGACTCAGCATGGCCGTTACCAGGTCTGGGCACTGGTAGAGGCATTTGCTGTCACTTTGTGAGGCTAAACGTTTCCCTATTGACTTTTCTGGCTAAACTCTGTTTCGGCTTCTTTCCTCACTTCTCTGTTCCTTCCCTTCTGCCTGAGCTGTTGTTTTTGTTGTTTCATGGCTCATGTCGTATGTCTGAGGACGTGGTTGAGGGAGGTCTTGATAGTGGGAGAGAACTTGGATTTTTAGCACGTGATGGCTGATGTCAGTGAGATCTTGGAGTTTGTTCTGAGATCTTGCTGTGCTGAGCACCACCACCATCAGCTATTTTCTCATGATTGAACTCTAATTGCCTGGATGCATGCTCTGCTACTGTGTTCTTTGGTTCATCATCTTCTAGCTGGAGTTTTTGAGGTGAGGCTCCCAGCATCTACAGTTTTTGATGCAATGCTTATGGTTTTCAGCATTTGTTTTGTAAAGGATATATTTGGGAGCCTCTGAAACCTGTTTGTCTGCCTCAGTTTGAGGCAGACATATCAACAACATGGACAATGCAGCATTCCAGACATTGGAAAGCAACAAAAGCTCAAAGTAGACAGGCTGAGGATAAGCAATTTTGTAGATGTCCACCTGCTTGGCCTGTTCCATCATACCAGCCAGCCAGAATGCAGGAGCTATGTTACCATCCATCTTTTCGACATTGCTGAGGTGTTGTATAGCTTGTGACTCAAAATATCGAGGAAGGTATAGTAGTAGCAGCCTAAGTGGAAGGTCGAGAACGTATTCCATGATTTTGTATTGATGATGGGGCCACATTGAAAGTATGTTAACCTTTATAAACCAGTGATACAATGCTGTACCAGCAGTCAGGGACACACCATGCACCAGAAGTCAAAATCAACATTTAATTATGGGCTGAAAACTGTAAGCCTCCTGGTAGCAGTCTCAACAAATATATATCTCCGAAAACATCCCAACAAATACACAAAAAAGTACAGAACAACAGGCAGGGACCAGCTCAAACTATCAGCTCAACAATAGTCTAGGGAGGAAAAGCATGGAAGCTGGCAGAGCAGACGGAATAAGATGAAATTGGAATATTATTATTGTCATTAACAATTATAATAACTCAATTTCATCATCAAATCAGTCAATGTTTGATTTGATAACCAGAAAGGGAAAAGGAAAGAAGCAGGAGATGCAGGGAGGCACTAAAAAAGGAAAGAAGGATCTATGAATGGGATCATGCTAAATGGAGCTTAAGCAAATGGGGAAGTGGCAATCAGAAACATCCGGAGGAATGGTGGAACAAGAAGTTGAATGGCAGAACTGGTGGCACTGAAACAGGCCTCCCAAAAGGGAAATTGGACTATCAAATACGTTCTGGAAGTTGGAGAGTTTCCAACAAAGAGTCATATGTAGATAATAGTCTGTGTACCAGAAAAACAGTATAAATAGCCCAACTTTAGTAGAGAATAGACAGGCAATTGATAGGCAAAGGCTTGGTGATTCCCAGGAAGTGAATTGCTTAGGCTGGAGTTTGTTGAGAAACCTCCACTTTCTGGAATATTATTATTCTCATTCAACATTATAATACCTCAAAGCCTCTGCTTTCTGCAAGATTATTGAAAGCATTCAACATTATAAGAGCTGAAAACCTCAGCTTTTGGCAAGATTATTGAAAGCATTAACAACAATAATAGCGCAAAACCTCTGCTTTTAACAAAATTATTAAAAGCATTCACAACAATCATAATCTGTTTTGTTGTCAAAGTCAGTGTGAATTGAAGGTAATATTCCACACTAGCAAGCCCCAGAACTATCAGTAATACTTACACCAAGTACTACACCAGTACAAAAAAACAATTTGACTTTTGTGTCTCCTGTTCTTGTCAATTTGGAAACTTTGTTCACCGATGTGAATTATTTTTTACATGGAGTTTCACCTTTGACAAGATGGTGTGTTCTTTTCTTAGCTAGTTGCTCTAGTTTCAGTTGATATTCATCATTACATTATCATGATGTTGGCTGCTACTTATATTTCAGAGCTTCTTTTTTCATAGTTCTGCATAAACTGGATCAAAACCTGGTTCAACAACCTGAATGAATGATAATGAATTCTACTTTTGCCTAATCTACATATTATATCTACATGCTTTTAGTATATTATTGTATGATAGAACTCTCTTTGTATAGTTTTTGGTGGCTTGAGTCATGAGTTGAGTTATGTTGCACACTGCTCCTGGCAGGACATGTGTGTTGGAGAGAGGGTTTGTATTCTGCATGTGCAAACCTTTGTTTCCACATTCTAGCAAGAAGTGTGATGACCATTGGTTGGGTTCCTTCCACCTCGGATCTCTGTGTTAAGAACTATGCCAGCAATACTACCAGTTCAGCTCTCAACCATCTGGAGATGCATGGCTGGATAAACAATATAGTAGTTTTTTTGAAACCAGCATATCTGAAAACTTATGAACAATACACTGGCAAAACTGGAAATATGTGTGTCAGCTAATGATACTGCTTGATTGAAGTTATCCAGAGTGCCTGGATGTTGTGTTTTGATCTCAGGCATTGAATTGCCCTTAAGTCTGGGCAAATCAATGTCGATGGAAACAATGTCTGACTTTGGCAACACATTTCATGTTTTTGTCATTTATTGCATATGCTCATACACACTTTATAATCCTTTAAATTATTGTGCTTACTGATACATATTCTGATGTTATCTTTGCTCCACTTACGTCTCACAAGTAGAAATCTATGTAAGCCTAGTCATATCCTGAAGTTTGAATTGTCTCTAACTTTCAAATTTCAGGTATGCATATATGTAATTATATTACTGAATTGTCTCTAACCTTCGAACTTCAGTTTATTAACATTGTTTTATTGTACATGAATAAATCTATTATGGCTATGCTGCATCAATCAAGTTTTGAGCTTTTGCAAGCCTTCAACGACCCTCCAAAAATAATGAGAATAACCAATCTCCCTCAAGTACAGTATCAAGAACAGAAAGTGCAACATAGATAGACATCACCTGCATGTCCCACCCAACCTCTCTAATAAGACAGAAAGGAAGGGGATCACTTCCCTCTCTAATTAGAGTAGATTTCATGAGTTGTCTATGATACAAATAATATACGGATAAATGTTAGACGGACGCTATGCTATTAGGTCAGTTAGTCTATGTGGTCACATGATCTTGAGTATAAAGATGTAATTGCATGACTTCACATCCTCAGTTGTCATCTGTCACTAAGATGGTTCACTGAGGATGTGAGTGTGTAAATGTTATATGATTCTTCTATACTGATTGTACATTATTAGACAGTATTTGTACTGTCTTGTAGGTATGATCAACTTAGTTGTCATCTGTCACCAAGATGGTTTACTGAGGATTATTTTGGTCTGGTCTTACAGGTTATGGGCTTTCCCTTCTAGGGTGACCAGTTTTCCAGATATCTAGAGACAATTCCATTTCTTTTTCACAGCATATATTGATTTTCCTGCTCTGACCTATCTGTGTTGCATTGCTGGGTCCATGTTTTTTTTTGTCTTGGATTATTATCATGTCTGACCCATTCTCTCACTCTTCACACTCTGGCCCTTCCAGCACTGCCCCGGTCAATTCGAACCAATGGTCCCATTTTTTGGGCTCCCAGCCCCCAGCCTGCACCTTTTTCTTGTGACTTACTTCCTCATATGCGCCCATGTCCTTCAAACTCTTTGGATACACTTGTCTCCCACTATTTTCCTTGTTCTCACAAATGTTCTTATTTGAACTGTCCACATATATCTTTAACATTGTCCAAATCTTTTGTTCCTTCATTTCAGTATATTCCTACACCAGTTCTTTCTTCTTCTCATTTGCCTCTTCTGCATACATTACATGTACCTACTCCTGTTCATTCTGTTTAATCACAGTTTTTTCATCCTCGTTCCAAGTCCATTCCTGTTTCTGCACCTCATGCTTCTGATCCTCTTCCTTTTCAGACTCCTTTGAACACTGGTCCTTTGGTTTCTTTGCCTCATCCTCCTGTTGATGTCTCTTGTTATACACCTCCTTCCCCTGTACCTTTACATTCTTTTTGTCTCTCTTGTCCTCTGTCTGTTTTCCTGTCAGCCCCATCTCCTGCTCCTTTTCTTCTGCTCTTGCCGCCTTCTTTGGTTTCTCATCCTCCTCCCAGCCAACCAGCCCAGTCATGTTCTTTCCCTTTTCTCTGGTATCCTTATCCTTATTATTTTCCTTCTCTTCCCCATTCTTTGCTTTTTCCATCTTCACCTCTGACTGCTTTTTACAATCATCCTGCTCCTTCTTTACATGTCTCGAACCCTGTTTCGTCTGATTCCTTGCTGTCAGGTTCCGCTGAGTCGGGGGCTTTCTGGGAAAGCAATCGCCCTTACAATGCAGACTTGACCCACGGATACTCGGGTGTCTTGAACTCCAGGGCTGGGACTCCGGGGTTCAAGACATGGACAGGGGTAATCCTGGGAGAGGGGACTTGGTCCGGGGGTTTGAGCGGTGAGTAGCTGGGAAATTCGGGTGGGGGTCGAGTCGTGAACCGGAGGTTCTAAGACGAGACCAAGTTAGTAATTTAAAGTCGCAAAGTGCGTACCAGTCTTAGAGCACGCAATTATCCAAGCGTGCCAGTCAAACGTGCCAGTCAATGCATACCAGTCAAATAAAGGGCATGCAACAATTCAAGTAACCAAGTGAAAACAGTGTAAGCAGTGTAATATCAAGACTAACGAATACAATGGGGAACTACGCTATAAGTACTACGAGACCGGGTCTCGGGGTTCCGGAAGTCATTGAGTAGCGGGCAGGGACTGTATACCGGGATCATGCGTGTGGGGCGTGCAATCAATTGGCGTGGAGGGAGCCGTGATGCGTGATGTGCGTGATCTGATCATTGATCGGAGCTGGTGGCAGCTGATGGCGGTGTCGGTAGTTGTGATGGCAGGGCGTGTCCTGTGGGGTCAGAGGGAGGGTCCCGGATGGTGTTCCGGGGGTGTCCTGGGGCGGGTCCGGAGAGAAGGGGTCGTGACACTTGCCTGACTCCAAACTCCCACCTCTATCCACCGTTCCACATTTTAATTCTTTTGCTGACTGGGGCCTGTGGATTAATTCTGTCTTAGCCTTAATCAATCACATGGGCCTTAATGGACACATATGTCCCATTCCTTCTTCTGATGCATCCTATGATCCTATGTGCAAAGTTAATATGGCATCCGCTCCTCCTCCACATTCCACATGGGAGGCTTTCTAGGCCTATGAGAGTTTTTGAAAAAATGACAATGTATGCTCTTATATTATTTTGGGCAAGCTGTCTGCAGAGATCTTCAATTCCCTTCCTCCCTACTCATGGTGGCCCTCACAATTTTCCTGCCTGGACCGCCTGTGATCTTCTTGGTTTCCTTCAGAAGTGCTTCAGTGTTGAGAGTGTAGCCTCAGCTCAGCATGTCAAAGATTCTGTTTTCAATCTTCATTGTGCTCCAAATGCTATTCCAGCTTATGTCCAGGCTTGGTGAATTGCCATAAACCAACTCTCTCAGATTTCATGGGATTTTTCCCCTTACAAGAAGATTCAAAAGTTTATGGACAGCATTCCTGATCATTGTGCATTCACATTTTTGAGGGAGGAAGTTTGTCATTCTTGGCTCAATAGCCTGGAGGGTTCATTTGAATTTTATACTCTGGCAGACACTATACTTGAAACCAATATTGATGTTTGTCACTGTATACATTCTAATGGTCCTCACTCCAACAAAACTTCCACTACTCCATCTTCTCATTGCCCCCCTGTTCCTGCATTGTCACCTTCTCAACAATCTCCTGCACCGGACACATTACCCACCTATCATGCTCCTGTGAATGATCTCTCTTGGGAATCTACAAATTGTCCATATGCCCATGTTGCAGTTTCAGAATCCTTACCTGAGGATAACATTTCCACCATGCCTACCATACAAGATTCTGTTGATTGTGATGTATTACCTCCTGTATTTGATGACGACAACAGTGACACTGCTTTCCATTTTTATGACTCGTCCACTGAGCCTGCCTTATCTCCTTACCTTGTGTTTGTAAGTTCCACCAATCCTGTCATCTTGGCCTCTATATCCTTTTGTTTCAACGTGATCCTTGATTTGGGCTGCACAATACATATCATTTGTAACAGGCATGCTTTTTGGACTTATTGTGAGGATCTTGCAGTTCTAGTGGGCATAGCAAATTGTGGAAAATTAAACACACTAGCTTGTATTGAAGTCAGATTTTGTGTTATGATCAACAATCAACCTGTGATTCTTATTTTTTTGGATTGCCTCCATGCTCCCAACATTCCAATCAACCTACTTTCAGTGGGCTCGATGACAGAATGAGATTCAGAACTTTGTTTTGCAAAGGAAGCCACTACCATATACTTTTCTGATTTGTCTTGTTTTTGTGGCAAGTCTTTGCAAGCCACTGTCCTTAACTGACTCTCTTTTCTCCATTGTGATTTTCTTTTCCCTGATTTATTGAACAACCTGTCATTCCTTGCTATTGCATCCTCCCTCTTGAATTTCCCCAAGATCACAATTTCTCCAGCCTTGTGGCATCATTGTTTAGGCCATCCTGCAAGAGACACCACCAAAAACGTCTTGACAAAAGGCTGTGCGACTGGGGTTGATTTTGGAGGTTCTTTCTAGGATGATCATTGCATCCCTTGCATCATTGGTAAACAACCTGCTCGTCCTTATGATAATCACCATCATTGTGCTACCAAAGTCTGTGCACTCCTACACATGGACTCCTGTGGCCCATTCCTGACTCAGTTTGCAAATAGCCATTCATCATATTTTCACTCTATTTTAGATGACTATTCAAATTATGGGAGCACTGCTCTATTATTGAAGAAAAACCACATATTTAATTACTTCAAGAGTTTCCAAGCCTGGCTAGAACTGAAGTCTGGCAATAAGGTTACAACTGTTTGTTGTGATGGTGTGAAGGAGTTTGTTGAGGGTCGGCTGAAGAAACATCTTGATGACAAAGGCATCACCTTACAGTCAATGGCTACATATGCCCACCAGCAGAATGGAAAGGCAGAGAGATATATTAGGACTTTAAAGGATACTGCTCAAATACTTATGGCAGAGGCTGGCCTTCCAATTTTGTTCCTCAGCAACGCAATTTTAACAGCTCAATATCTACAAAACCACCTACCAACTATAACTTTACCAAATTTAATGATGTCTTTTGAAATCATTGAGGGTTGTAAACCTGATGTTTTCTATCTTCAGGTCTGGAGTTGCCAATGTTTTGTGCTTTACCCTAAGAAAATGCATCAAAAAGGGAGTACTTGTCATTTTGAAGTGATATTTGTTGGCTACAAAGAGGGATGTCTAGGTTGGCATGTTCAAGATATGACTGGTCACTATTTTTTCTCCTGGGATGTTGTGTTCAATGAAAATGTTTGTAGAAAGCTTCAGCCAATCAACTCTCTACCAATGAAACCGACGTTGTTCCTGCCACCACAGAATTCCCCTATTTCTTTACCAGACACTCAAACAAATCAACCAAATGTGCATCTGACTGAACCATCTTCTTCAGCAGTTATTCCTTTTAAATCAAACTCCAGCACCAGTTCAGATCCACCCTCTCAACCTTGTTGTAGAATTGTGATAACAGACACAGGTCAGGCCTTCTTTGATTACATGCATAAAAGGAACAAGCATTTGGTTAAACTTTGTGTGGACTGTCAGTCTCAACTGCTTCCTCATTAAGGTCTTTCTGCTATCATTGATCTTGACACCTTTCATGACACTGTTGTTGAACATTACATGCTTTGAACCTCTTGCAACTAATGATTACAAAGTGTATGCAACTTTTGGCACTGACACCCCAAAATTCAAAACCAGCAAACCTTTCAACCTAGATAAGGCATTAGAAAATTTTTTTGAAGCAACACATTGACCAGATGCAAACGTCTGGCAAGCAGCAATGGAATGGAAAGTTGATAGTTTACATCAATTACAAGTTTTTACCCCTGCAGATTTACCTCCTCATCGAAAGGCCATTGGAGTTTGCTGGGTCTATGCCCACAAGTTCAACCCTGATGGATCCATCATTTGAAGTATGGAGAAAGCACATCTTGTGGCCCAAGGTTTCAGCCAGCAGCCAGAAGATTACAGCACGACCTATGCACCTGTGGCAAAAATAATGAGTATTCAGATCATTTTAGCCTATGCGGCAATGTACAATTTGTTGATGTGAAAACAGCATTCCTAAACGCTTCTTTATCACAAGAAATCTACTGCAAGCAGATACCTGGCTTTTTGAATGTGGAGCTGAAGAAGGTAAACAGAGTTCTTCATGCTTTTTATGGCCTGAAACAGGCATCACACATATACCTCAGCCTATGTACACACCCAGATTTAGCATTCACCGCTATGTCACTAGGCCAATATAACTTGAATCCCTTTTGGAAACGTTCATTTGTTTCATCATGGATACCAACTTCCAACATGATTGTGGATATACTCACAAAACCATTGGGAAAGAATCTCCACTATAAGTTTGTGAAGGAAATGGGTATCATTTCTTTACCTTGAATTTTTCTTTTTCTTTTTCTTTTTCTTTACCACTCATTACAACCACTTTGTCACTGATGGGATTGTGTTAGATGGACACTATGCTATTAGGTCAGTTAGTCTACATGGTCACATGATCTTGAGTATAAAGACATAATTGCATGACTTCACATCCTCAGTTGTCATCTGTCACCAAGATGGTTCACTGAGGATGTGAGTGTATAAACGTTGTATAATTCTTCTATACTGATTGTACATTATTGGACAGTAATTTTACTGTCTTATAGGTATAATCAACTTAGTTGTCATCTGTCACCAAAACGGTTCACTAAGGATTATTTTTATTGTCTTGTAAGTATTTGGGTCTGGTCTTACAATAAATATCAAAAATATTGAAGGACTGTGAGAAATTTTTAGAAGAAGCTGGAGGCATTGTGATGAATGTTGACAGATAATCTGTCAACGTTGTCTGGCGTTGTTGGTGGGCACCATTAATCCCACCCTTGACACTGACCACCTTCTGCTCATCAGCTGTGAATGCTTCTCTTTCAAGTCAAATGCACTTGCTGCTTCAGTTCACTATGCTAGCACCTTTCATTAACAGCAGAAGATTGTGGAATATATGATCCACATTGATTCCTTTGAAACCACAATCTCAGTAAGCATGCCCATGCTTACTGCTCATGAAAAATCTAGGTGCATTCCTGGTCAATAACTCTCAACAAGCTTTAGAACTACTTGCAGGGAAGGAGGCACTTCAGAAGACCATGGAAGATCAGAGAATTACAGGAACTGATGTTTTTCATGAATGGCTTAAGGATGAACAAGCTTGTCTGACTTTTTTATTAAAGGAACCCATAAAGGAGATACTTGAGATGGAATATTATCAGAAATTGGTGAATTTACATGCTGCAAAGTACATAGTACCACTCTCATTTTATAATGTTCAAAACACTAACTTCTATCCAGAGAAAAACTTACAAAACTTCAAAACACATGGCAAGTCTTTGAACCTCATATGCCTACTATGATATCAAAGCTACCAGGTGGAAAATGTCGATATTGACCTGATACCCAAATGTGGCATGCACAGGAGATAGTCAACAATGCAATAAATGCTATTCATAGACTTGAATTGGAGTTGAGTGTTTCAGAATGGTAGACACTGGATTGTGAAAAATGGAAGGCAGCAGCAGTAATGATTAGATGATGATGACAATATCAACAATGTTTGGATGAACTTGAAGGACTTGTAGTCTCTTGAATGTTTGAACTCACAAAGATGAATACAGTGGCTCAAAAAACTGTTTCAATGTTTCATGCTTTTTCAAAGATAACATTGGCATGATGGATGAGAAGTGTCTAAAATCCTAATTAAATCATGTAAAATACTATGATATTGTAGCTACAAAACGAATCTAGATTTATGTAATTGAGATCAAAACTGATGGAGCAATGGTCATTTTAAGATATTCACTCATTGAGACAGTTTTTTGAGCATCTTTAATTTTTCAGGTTTATCATTTTACTCAGAAATACAGAGTAAGTTGCATGTGGGAAGATAGATGAAGTCATGTGACAAATGTTTAGATATATTTGGGAGTAGTTCAAGCTGGTTGATCCACATCTTGACCTTCAACCACCATCATAAAACCTATTCCTCCTGCACAATGCTCTACTGTTGCTTCTCTTCTTGCTCAAGGGTATTCTCTGTGTCAGATTGGGGCTCAAACTGGTCTAGGGAAGTCTACTATTGGAAGGATTGGTAGAGAGTTGGAGATGGACAGGAAAAACCATTCTGGAGGCCGTTCTGCTAAGTTTACTCCACGTAATAAACAGGCTATTGTTCAACAAATGTCAGCTGGGAGACTTGATACAGCTGTCCAGGCCACCAATTTTATCAACAGCATCATTTCCAACTGTCTCTCCCCAGACTGTCTGGAATGTATTGAAGGAGGAGGGGTATTGGTCTGCTACTAAGAGAAAAGTTCCTATGCTCAAAGCTAGACACCAACAACTGCGGCTTAAATGGGCTCAGGAGCATCAGAACTGGACTATAGAGGACTGGAAAAGGGTGTTGTGGACAGATGAGACAAAGATTAACAGGATTGGGTCAGATAGGAAGCAGTATGTGTGGAAGCTGCAAGAAGAAGGCATTTCAGACCAAACAACTACACCTACTGTAAAGCATGGAGGAGGGAATAATCTCATGGTATGGGGCTGTATGGGTTGGAATGGGGTAGGAAAGCTTATGGAGGTGGTGGAGATCATGGATGCAGAGCAGTACTGTGAAATCTTGGATAATAGAACAAAGGAGAGCTTTGAGAAGTTGGAGATGGAAGAGGGTGCCCACTACTTTCAACAGGACAATGACCCCAAACACAACTCCAAGAGGGCTGACAAGTGGTTTTAGGACAACAACTTTGATGTCCTTTGGTGGCCATCTCAACCCTATTGAACATCTCTGGGAGTATCTCAAGGAGCAACTTGGGCAGTATGAAACACCTCCTCATAGTGTGCATGAATTATGAGAGAGGGTTGCAAAGGAGTAGGATGAAATACTACCAGAGGTATGCCAAAGACTAATAGAAAGCATGCCTAGAAGGATTCAAGCAGTTATCAAGGCAAATGGAGGACATACAAAGTACTAGATACTAAAATTAGAGATGCTCAAAAAACTGTCTCAATAAATAAATATTTTAAAATGGCTATTCCTCCATCACTTTTGATCTTGATTACATATGCCTAGGCTCATTTTGTAGCTATGATGCCATAGTATTTTACATGATTTAATCAGGAGTTTAAGTACTTCCCATCCTTCATGCCAATGTCATCTTTCAAAAAGTATAAAACATTGGAACAGTTTTTTGAGCTACTGTATGTCACAAACAGGTGAGTACCTTCTTTGTTTCTCTGATTGTATAGTCCACTTGAACTTTTACAGGATATAAACTTTGCAAGCATATAGGCAAGACACTCAAGGCCCATTCACAAGCCATCAGGAGTGCCCTCAATCACTATAACACCGCAGCTGCATTGATGTCTCCTCCTCACACTCCACTCACATGGGACCAAGTAGTAGAATATGCTTTCTTAGCCAACCTTAACCTTCTTTGAGACCGCCAGCAGGATGTGCAAGAGTGGACATGGGCCAAGCCAGCTGCTAGACTGGCCATGGATTGTTATTTCAAAATGGAATGTGCATAGGAAGAAATTCGATGACTCAACATTGAGATCAAGCATGTGGTTACACACATGCATGACAAAGAAGATTTCCTGTTAAGTCAGGAGGCAGATATAAGAAACAAAGATGCTGTTCTTGCCTTTCAGATTTGATGCTATCATGAGGAACGCACACGGTTTTACAAAGTCCATTGTTGACACTTCCAAAAACTTGCTCAAAATCCCTGCTTTACTGGTTCAATTGTTCTGGGCACACCTCTTGATAAGTCCCTCCTCCAAGGTTCCAGAATAGCCATGGACATTGATGAGCTGCCAGCAGTGTCAAATCCAATAGAAGATGAAGAAAGTAATGAAGAGGAGGATGGTGTCAGGGGACTCCTCATTTCTTTCTTCCTTCACTCCTTATTCCTTCACTCTCCTTTCATTCATTTCCTTATTTCTTCTATCATTCTCTCATTTTGCTGTTTCTATTCTCTCAACACTATCTGTTAGTACTATTCTCAATCTTTGAGGTGCTCTGGTTCTTTAGCCATCATTCAGACAAGTGTGGGCCCTTTAGCACCACTTCCAGACTGCTTATATAAGCTGGAGTTTGCCTTTCTGACTTCTAAAGTCCGGAGTTTTCCTGCCTTATTTGCACAGTTGTTTGGTTAGTCAATTTTCAAGTTTTTAAGGTTTTGTTGTACTGTACAGTTGTTTCCCATGCTTCAGAAGCCCCAGAAGTGTCCAACCTGGTATAGGGAATCCTCAGACTTGTTTTCTTTGGATCTCCCTCTGCCAGGTGAGTAGTTATTATGATATTGTCAGTACATACTCTAATACACTTTGAACCTCCCTCTGCCAGCTGTGTGACTGAGCCACAGCCTCTAGAGGTCACCCTTACAGATGGGGAGGACACAGAGAAGGAGGTCATTGATGCACTGGAAGTCCTTACTATTAATTCCAAGTAACAACAAATATCTGATTTGCCCTGACTTTTTTCAACATTTTTTGAAGCTCTCTTATATGTAGTCAAACTATCAGTTTATGTATAGCCTACAATATCAAAACCCCTTTCATTCCATAATTTTTCCTGATTTTTAGCAGATTTTTTAGCAGTTTGAAGTGCTCATCATGGGTGACAATGAGCATGAAGGTTCTGACAGTCACCATGATGCCAAGGTGACAGGTGGCAATTCAAAGCCATGGGGTTGATACAGCAGGAATGGTCCAAAATCAGAGACCCAAAGAAACTAGGCTATGTTTATTCATTATCTATTTTCAAGCTCATTGTGGACGACAATGAGGACAAAGGTTGATATAAATAGCCCTAAGAACTCGGACAATGACTTATAATTTTTTCCAAATTTTTGGCTAATTTTTCAGTGTATTTTTGAGCTCATCATGTGAGATGATGAGCAGAAGGTGGCTAGTGTTGAGGGCAGGATTGATGGTGCCCACTGACCCGACAGCGCCAGACAACGTTGACAGATCATCTATCAATGTTCATCACAATGCCTCCAGCTTCTTCTGAAAATTTCTCACAGTCCCTTGATATTTTTAATATTTATCCATATATTATTTGTATCTACAGCACAAAGTATGAGATAATTGAAACTAGAAAATGATTATCTTATCTAAATTTTCTTAGGTTTTCCACACATTCTGAGACAATAACATTTTCAAAGAACAAAATCTTCGACAATCTACATTACACTGAGGTTTCAATAATATCAAAATCTATGGACTTAGTGAAATGTGTTGCAATTGATATCAAATACATTTCTCCTAGAACTCTGGCTTTCACCTCTACTTATAGGCTAAGGCACTGTCCTGTTTAAAGACACATTGACCTCATTACAAGAACAATCATGCCTGCGTTGCACAGCACGTTACGTGTTGCTTGCTTCTGCGACACCTGTAAGAGGCATCTGGATGGCTTTGTATACCAGACAAAGCAAGTTGTGAGGAAGCATTTTTGGAAGGCTGCTGAATCAAGTAAAGCAGCAGCACGACCTGCTGCAGTGCTGCCTACTGCTTGGAGGACAACGACTGATGTTCCTTGACTATATCCTGAAGCTCAGCAGTCATGGATATCACTGCTATCATAAGGATCCTTTCAGGCTGCAGGTGTTTCTTCATGACAATCATTGTTTGGAAAATCATAGGATGCTTCTGAGTTATTATCCTGGGCAGAATGCTGTGTTCCATCTCGTACTTTTTCTAATGGTCTATCTCACTGTTCTTCAGGTTTTCAAGTGCCTTCTCATGCACCCTCTCATCGCATGAGACATTTGTACCTTTGGCTCCTGATCCTGACCCTGATCTATGAGTAGACCGTGACTTCTGATAAGATCAGACTTTGAGGCACACAATTCCTGCAATGCTGGAAAAGTCCTATGTTCAAATGGCATACCTTAAAGCAGTTCTGAGAAATGTTTTTGGTTATTTGTTATTGGAACAAGCAACAAATGACCTGAATGTGTCATTGAACATGCTAGCAGCTGCCGGTGTGCTTCCTGAGGAACCTGTACTTGTTTGAACTTTGCAAAGTGCATGAAAGCAATTAGGAATTGATGCTGATAAACATATTATTCTATATGCTATATGTCCATTGTGCTGGGAACCACATACACCAGATGAGCTTGAAGCCTTTGATGAGCCTACTTGCATGTTGCCTCACTGTAATGAACAGATATACACAGTGAAAAATAGTGCACGTATCTCAATCTCATTCAACCACAGGTCTCTATCATTGAAAGTCTTCGATGAATGTTTAAACGCCCAGAGTTTGATGCATCTGTTGCTCAGAAACAGTCACATGTATCCAATCAAAACATGAACTCTGATTTTATTATGTCAGACATTAGTAATGGTCAGATGTGGTATCAATCAGAAACAGGCATTCAATGTGAAATTGAAAATGCTGGCACTGTTTGGGATGTTCCTGCTGCAACATGACTATATACTCATTGCTTTGGTCTTCAATTAACAATCAATATAGATTGGTATGTGTTCTGAAAACTTTTGATGGTTTTTTTCTCACTCTCAAAAGGTTTGGGATCCTGTCTGGATGGCCACACTCAGCTAGTAGTGTATACATCTCAATCAATAATCTTCCCCACAATGAACAATTCCTTGCTTTCAATATTATATGTCCAATCATTATGCCAGGCCCAAAGGAATCCACAGCTGAGCAAATGAGCAACACATTGAAACCCATGGGAAAAGAATTGCGACAACTTAAACAAGGTATGTTTTCTATATTTCTAATACCTTTATTAACAAAAGTTAGGTCTAATGATGGATATATATGATGAACTGCCAGACATGGTGTATGCTGACATTATCTGTGGCAGCTGTGACACACCTGCAGCACATAAATTCAATGGCTCAGCTGAACATACTCATGACTTTCATCCATGCTCATATTGCTATGCAAATGTCATTGATATTGACACACCTACAGGATACAATGGAAGTATGTGTTTTTTTATTGTATAATACCTATTATATACTTATAAACTATAGGTATGGTAGAGAAGAATGACTGGAGTTTTCTCAAACATTCTTTTTGTTCCAAGGTTGCAGCAGTTGGGTGTCAAGTGACTATTCTGCAGGACTATGGTGTATGCTGGGCAGTAATAAACCTTCTTCCTGGTTGGCTTCCATGCTCAAAGATGGCACTTGATTTCATGCACAACATCTTTCTCGGCAAGTTCTATGCTTGTAATTATTATGCTGAAGCAATTTTCACATGGTTTGACAAATGTCATTAGTCACTTTTTCAACGAAGTCATTTTCAAGGGTTATATGCTATCTGGCATTGGAGGCAATAATTTTGCAAAAAAAAGGTTTGAGGCTAGCATTAATGCTATTGAATGGCCAAGCCACATGACACAACTACCCAAGAATGTAAGTTGATCATTTATATTCAAAAGAACACTAGTTCATGATGTGAACAGCTCAGAGAAAATCAGTCACTAAAAAAAGCTGATAAATGGCATCGACTAATTGCCATTGCACCTGTAATTCTCTAGATCTCATGGCAAGATGAAAACAACAGGCTACCTAGCAGGCAGCCACCTATTCCTGCAAACGCTGCCAATCCTCCACAACACAATAGAGAATATTGATCTACATACAATGCTACTCTTCAACTGGCCACTGGTGTTCGGATCCTTGCATCACAAAAAATATCAATGTCACAGGTAAAAACTGGGCAGGAGTTTCTTAACCAATATAATCAGGCACTCAAGCAGATGAATGTTCACACAACAATCAATAATCATCTCTCCACTCAATACATCAAATTCTTTGAAAACTTTGGTCTAGTCTATAACTGGTGGCTCTTTCTATTTGAGTGGTTCAATGGAATGTTCAAGAAAGTCAATCATAATGGTCACAATGGAGGGCGCATGGAGCTAACAATGATGTGAAATTGGCTAATGATGCATCTACTATATGAGTATTCTCTTCAACTCTCAGACAATCCTGATCATAGACATGAATAGGAGCTTCTTGAAACATCAATTCATCAAGAAGCCTGACAACAGAGAGGTGGAATGATGACTGAGCTTGCTGTCTATCATGCTGAGGCATCTCTTGGCAACAATATCACTCTTCCATGTCAGAAAACAAGGACAACTGACATCTCCACAATTCTTCCCAATGGTTTATCATATGCTCTCATGCTCAAGTATCTTCAAAAACTGTGGCCACATCTCAATCTTGTCAGTGACTCTACCATGGACAATGGAACTCCACTATATTGTTCAAAGTGTTGCCGCCCATTGCTTTACATTAAAAAGGATGGAATTCGATATGGATCAGTTCAGAACAAAGTAGCCTCAGCTGATTCTAAAGCATTTATTTTAGGAAACAATGGCCAACATGAACCTGTGGAGATTCTGTCTATCCTTGCTGTTCAAATAGGCAATATACCACCTCACATATGTGCATTTGTCCGCAAGATGCATCATGATGCTGACCTGCCACCTTTTCCCTGGGATCTTTAGTAACTATTGCTATTTGTGTACATACTCTATGTGATTGTCTAACGTTTCACTGCCTTGAGTGCATCAACTCTAGGCATTCACACAACTTATGCCAATGAATTTGATGAACCCAAAGTCATATCCATCTCACAGATCAACAGCACACGAGCAACAATTCCTTTTCAGTCCCATGTTTTAAACTTAAATCGTGACTTGTAGGCACATGTTTCATTTGATCAAGTATGTATACATTTTATTTTTGGTATCTAATCATATTGAACAGTTTTTCTAGAGCGGGAATGAATTTGAAGAGCTTTTCAATGAGACTGATTAATGGAAAGATGCAAGTAAGTACTTCTTTTTAATCATATAACAACTCATCATCTGATGTCATGGCCTGAGGAGCAGAAGCGGCTGATTGTTCTATGCTATGCACCTTACTTTTTTCTCTACTCTTTCCCTTCTTTCCCTTTGTTTTCTTTGCTTTCTTCATCTCCCATTCTTTTCCTATCTTGAGCATCTTCCTTTTTTTCTCTGTCGCCATAATCTTTTTTGTCAGTTTGATTTCTTCACGCCTTGCAGCAATCACCTCTGGATCTTCATCATTGCCCCATGCTTTTCCGCTCTCAACAATCCACAACTCCTGATCCCACTGTTGGTTTTCTTCTTGTGCAAGCTATTCCTTATCAATCATTCATCGGCATGCCCTGAATTCAACCTTCATTGATTTTTTTGGCGGTATGTCAATAGAATCTCCACATATGTGAACTGTGTAACATTTAGACATCTCCATAGGCATTGCATCAACAGCAGAAAGAAGATTAATCATCTGTCAATAGGTAAATCCAGACTTTTTCAAAAGGCAAACTGCAGGTAAAGCTGAAATATAGACATACTTCCTTGCTATGGTATAGAGGTGCTCATGAAATAAATCTATTGGTCAGTTTACCTTTCTCGTCATACTCATCTTCATTGTCTGACATCAATGATGCCACAAATGCGGCACTATACTTTTGGTTGTGGTAAGGAGAATCTGCTGGAAGTTTTCATGTTGAGCTAATCTGAATGCCAATTTCTAGTGGACAGTCAGAAACACCAACATGAAAGCTGCTATATGTACTCCAGCAGCACGGCTTCTCAACATTGCAGCACTCAGACGTTTTTTCTCGTCAACTACCACAACACTCTTATCCAGCCTGCCCTCTTCTACAACAGCCTCTACTCCAGCATTCAAGTTTTTCTTTTGGCTTGCTTGTGCTTCCTTCACCTTCTTTTGAAGGTTTGCAAATCTCTCTCAGACCCTTTTTTAATGGTCTTCATTGCTAATACGGAGTAATGCAGGCTTCACATTTGGAAGAACCTCTGATCCATGGCGTTTCATCCAGCCCATAAGCCAGCGAATGGAATAATAGTTGTCATCATGGCTCCACGGCATGTCCTATCTGAACCCGATTACTGGGTCATCTGTTCCTGGAATGCAAGGCCAAGTTTTTTGGTCATTGTTGTCTGGATACTGTGGAGGATCAGCATCAGAGAATTTTCCAACGCCCATATTATGATTAAATGCATAACATGTGAGCTCCTTGACCATATTGTAAGTCATTATCTTGCTTTGTGGCATTCTCATACCTTAAAGGCATTATCAGCATATGCTAATGCGCTGCGCTCAATTTCCTCTTCCATCTTAGTAAGTCCAGCCTTTTCTTCATCATCGTTCCCTGATTCATTCGTTGATGTTTTGTCCGACTCAGAGGTACTTGCAGGATTGTTGGTTGATGCCATCACTTGTATTTCCTTCTGCAGTGACTCGTTCTCCTTCCTCAAGACTTCAATCTCGTTTCCCTGTTTCCCCACTTTCTTCTGCAAGTCCTTGACCTGAGCTGTAAGTACACTTGTATTCTCGATCTCCGGTAACTTCTTTTCAACTAATTCCAGTCGACCCTGAAATTCTCCAATCTTTAACAGCACGTCTCTCAATTTTAACGGTCCAGAGGTTGGTAAAGCTATCCTAGCTGGTGCAGAAGATGGCTCAGAAGGAAGGGAAGACATGGTGTTGGTGTAGGAAATTTAAAGCGGTTTAGTGTTGACAGGCACTTCGATGTTGGGTGACGTGTCAAGGTATCATTCATTTGTGATTCAATCTTACATGTGATCAGTTGTTCTAATCGATTCCTGTCCATAGCTATGGCTTATATTGCGTATTTCTCGAGCTAATACATTGTTGAGTTGCAAAACGCGTCTATTAGGATGAGTGAATCGCAGGGAACGATTTGAATCGATTTGTGGACTGCCGGTTCGAGCCACGTCAAAGGAAAATATTCTGAAAAGGAAACTCAAGTAGAATCCTACTGTTATCTTGCCAATATTTGCGGAAATCTTGTAATTTATTGTAAATGTGCGGTATGGCAAATTTAGAGCAGAATGTATTCCGAATCTCCGTATTTTGTGAGATTTCCTCAAATTCTGTGCATGTTAGAATTTCACGCTTTGTGCTGTGATCATAGACAACTCACGAAATCTACTCTAATTAGAGAGGTAGGTGACCCTTCCTCCCTGTCTTATTGGTGGGACACGCAGGTGATAGACATTATGATTGCAAGTACAATCGACATATGGGACAATCACTGATCCACAGATCACCTGCCACCGGTCCTAGCATCGATGATTGCCGCTGTCTTTGGTCACTGCTTCTGCTGTTGTGTCACAGACACCCTGGTCCTCTCCTCGCACCTACACACACGCTGCGGTGGGTGAGAACAGCACGAAACTAAATAGACCGATACGTGTCAAAACGCGTTCTCATCACGCGTAAATATCATAAATGTAGACCGCGTTTGCAATAAATTACTTCATCCTGTTGCCGGGCCGGTCGGTGTTTTCCGAGTTTGTTCACGCTACGTTCCCACTCCTCTATCGTTCCATTACCACATCAATTAACTCAGGTCTTACTCTTCCGTATTCTCATTCCTGTATATCACCTTCCAGGACTTTTGGCAAGCCATGCTTGATGTGATCTATTGAATCTACCAAGGACTAGGCCTCAAGTCCGAAGAGCATGGTAGAAAGTAAAGAGAAGAGACGGACTCAAGAGCTGTATCATGAGTTATCAAGTAGTTCATATCTTATCTTCTGATTCAAAGGCTCTAACTCAAATTTCAAGGTTAGGGAATTGAAAATCTAGATAGTATCAGTATCCATATTATCCGACCAATCCCAACTATGATCAACGCGATATTGAAGGCATTGTAAAATGTATTGCTTCGGAGACAAGACTTAACACAGAAGGATTGTCATCATCGGCATAGTTGGGCTGTTCGTGACAAGAGCAAAACATGTGAAAGGAAAGCATATAGAAAAGAAAATAGGCGATATCCATGACTCATGATACGAAGACGCAAACGTGGAGTGGTAGCAGTAGTACCTATGGACAAGGACGTAGAGGTCAGACTTCTTGCATAACGGGTTCTATCTGACTCTTATGATTCAAATTCTTTAGCGTGTAGATCAACCAAGCAATCCACGCCAGGTCTGCCACCGATGTCAAAGAGATAATGAGGCGAATTATGAGCGGATTTATGTCTTCCATTGGCAAAGGGATTGGAGAAAGTCCAGTACGCCAGACAGAGGAGAAGAGTGCAAGAGCAAGAAAAATGAATCCCCTGTAAATATGTTTGTGAGTGAGTGGACAATCCCTTGAGAATAATCTATACGCTTACCAACAGAATGAAATGAATGGCAATGCAAGGATAGTCCAAGGCATATACATGCGAGATGGGCGGCATTGTTCGACCCGCTACCAAAAGCAAAGGATTGTCAATAAGTGTGGTAGCGGAAGAGAAATATTTTTTGTAAGTGCCTTGTACCAATGAATAGCGAATGTCTTGCTCCTGAAGTTGTCTTTATGGAAGTAATAATCCAACATTGTGGCCGACACAAACGCAGCTGCAAGACGAAAAAGAAAGAGGTACACAAACCCTCTGACGAGTGGGTCGCCACTCGTTCCTGGCATCGACAGTAATGCCGGAGTCACTCTATGTAAGGAAAGTCTTGTCAGTCAAACCTCGATGGACTAGTGAACTACTTACAAGAGGATAGCACCAGTCAAGGAAGCAATCACGGTCCATATTTTGCAACAATTCTCGACGTAAGCAGTCCAGCTTGCCTCGACCTCCTCGTGGTAGAACCATATGGTGAGTCCAGGCATCCTCAACATGGACCATGCGGCATTCCAAAAGCGGGAAAGCCACGAAAGCTCCGTGTGGGCAGGCTGAGGATAAGCATTGTTGTCTGTGTTTAACGGCGCCACCTGCGCGGCCGGAAGGTATGCAAAAGCCATGTTGCTACAGATTGTCTCCACGTCATGGAGGTATTGTATCGCTTGAGATTGGTAATAATGAGGAATGTATAGCAGCAGCAGCCTGAGAAGAAGATTGAGAACGTATTCCATGAGCTTTTCGTTCATGCTGGGGCGCAAGTGAAACTATGGACCCTTTATATACCGGTTTAAGTGGTGATTCTTCCTATCTTCCAGAATGGAAACCACTAACTTGAAAGTCATCAAGAAAATGATAACGTAGTTGTGCTGTAGTTTATCCCCTTCCGTCCGGGTTCGGTACTCACTTTGATTCCATGAGTGGCAATGATATTAATATATGTGTCATGTAGTGGCAGCCGAGCAGAAAATTTTAATCATTGGGCAAGTCTGCGCCTTCGCGCCTCCGCGCCTCCAACAACAAAAAAAAAGTACCAAGGAACCAGCAATTTCACTCTTCTCTTCTCAGATTAACCTCCAACCGCGCTCAGACCCTCGCACCAACACCAACACCAACGACACCCCCCTCTTTACCACTGCGGGCACCTCTGCGCCTCGCATACCCAGCACTACCACCTTGCGCACCGCCCCACATCCCCGGACCAACATGCGCATGTGCATGGGCACCACCAGGCTCGTCAAAAGTGGCGACGTTCCTCTCCCTATCCTCCTCCCTCCTGCTCCTCACATCACGTCCGCCCCAGCATCCCCGCATGCCGGCTGTACCAGCACCAGCGCCGCCGGATGCACCAGCTGCAGAGGGAGGCATCGGCGTCGGAGATAGAGAATCGAAGAACGATTTGCTCGGGTCGTACGCTGCTGAAGTCGCACCCGCACCTGCACCCGGGGCGGGGTAGCCGCAGCCGACGCATCTGTCCCATTTGTCAGAGTCTGAGTCGTGGAATCCATGACGGCAGCACCGGCATTATCGTGTGTGCCCAAAGCAGCCTTGTCGAATCTAGCATTCATGCTTGCGAAATCAAGGTCGGTGGTGGGCACGGTGAGTGGGTGCAGTTGGGCCTGGGCGGCATGTCGCGGCGGGCGGGTGCCGCGGCCTCTTCCGCAGCGCCGAGGGCACGCTCGACGGTCCCGAGGGACGCGGCGGCTGTGTGGACAGAGTTGGCATTAGCATTGGCGGCGGCATGGGGGTGGTGCCTAAGGCTGAGGCGGTGCCTGGGGCTGGGGTTGGGGTTGGGGCTGCTGGACAGGGACCGGGGCTTGGTACGGCTGTTGGGCAGGGACAGGGTGCGGGTATGCTTGTTGTACGGGGGCGTGTGCTGGGGCGGTGGTGCAGCCTGTTGACATAAGCAGATTTGACGTGACAATGAGAGAAAAGACGTACGAGGACGGCAGGATTGTCGTGCACGCTGCGGTGGGTGCTCGTCGACGGCGAGGACTAAATATACCAATACGCGTCAAAACGCATTCTGATCACGCGTGATTATTAGATGACATGTGGACCGTGTTCCGAGATCTAGAATAGATCGAGGTTTTTCTGTGCAGCGGACTATGTGTGGGAAAAATGTCTTCGATTTTTGCTGTCATGTGACTGTGTTTGTTCTCGTTGCCATTTGCCATTACTTCCTTCCGGTAAGCGTGGGAATAATGTCTTCGATTTTTAACGTCATGTGATACTACCATTCGTCTGTACGGTTACAGAGACGCGTGGGAATAATGTCTTCGATTTTTAACGTCATGTGATACTACCGTTCGTCTGTACGGTTACTTAGTCAGCAGTAGACCATGTACGCGTGGGAGTAATGTCTTCATTTTTTAACGTCATGTGATACTACCGTATGTCTGTACGGTTACAGAAATGCGTGGGAATAATGTCTTCGATTTTTAACGTCATGTGATACTACCG
>QGOA01003366.1:0-20455 GCA_003313075.1 Termitomyces sp. MG16
AAAAACTCGAAAATTGCCTACACAAACAATTGCACAAATAAGGGGCAAACTCTGGCAAACTCTGGCTTATGTAAGCAGTCTGGAAGCGGTGCTGAAGGGCCCACACTTGTCTGAATGGTAGCTAAAGAACCAGAACACCTCAAGAGCTGAGAATAGTACTAACAGATAGTGTTGAAAGAATAGAAATAGTAAAATGAAATAATGTCAGAAGAAATAAGAGAATGAATGAAAGGAGAGCAGAAGAAATAAGAAGTGAAAGAAGGAAGAAATGAGGAGTCCTCTGACAGATCTCTTCTATCTGCTGAGGCACAAATATATTGCTGAAGGCCTTTTCAATATGTGGCAATTGCATCCTCTTAGATGATATAGTAGAAGCCAACTCTGCTTTATTGGGTGTAGATGCTGCTAACTTTCTGCAAGCCTTGTGATCTAGGTAGCCTTGGGCTTCTAACTCCAAAATTTATATATATGCTGTAATGTACTTATCTGTTTCCACCTCCAGAAGTTTGAGTCTGGCTTTTGTTGACTGCTTGTCAATGACTAAGTACCTTGCCTACACTATAGCTACCTGCATCTTTAGAGTCAATTCATAGCATCTGTCCCCATTCTCATCAGATATATACTTAGCCACTGTGGGCTGAGGCAGTTTTTGACTTGCCAGTTGCATTATTATTGTAGCTTCTATGGGCTTGCAGCTCATTGACTCTGGCATAGACTTTCAGTGTGTTTTCAGACTCATTTCTGGATTAGTTCTCTATAATGCACTTGCAGTGCCTAGAGCTCCTGCTTTAAAAAGCAACAATTTTTTCTATTTACTTAGAGCCTCTGACATCAATTTTACTTCTGAAAATTGCACAGGTGCCCTTTGAGGTACCTGTATCACTAGGAGCAACTCAGCTGTCACCACTGCAGCTTTAGCTTTACTGAGGTTGGCCTGCTGAGGCATTGTCAGGAGCAAGCTTCTTAGCATGTCCATTTTGATAGACATTACCTCAACTTCCACAGCTTTCTAGTCTATTTGCTGCTGAAATTAGTTTTGTGATGCCAAGGGCATTGCATTTCTATCTTGTTGAGCTGGAGCAACATTGTTGTTCTATCCAAATAGCAGTGGCTCACTGTCTATTCCATGAGAGAGGGAAGGAGGCCATCTTAGAAGGTGAGACAGAGCTGAAGACCATCCAGATAGCAGGCCTGTTCAGCAAGAGCTCTGAAGGAGTCAATATACTCATCTAGGATCTGCTTCCCCTGCCTATATCAATGAGGATCTTGGAGAATGAGGGCTGCCACCTTAGCAGGGTCCAGGGGGAAGAACTCTGTCCAAAATTCCTTCTCAAACTGATCCCAACTCCCAAAACTCTCTACTCCTCCAGGGCGTCAAAAGACTCATAGCATGTATGTCAAAGCTTACCCAAACTTCATATAAGAAAAAACCCAAGCAATCTTGAGAGCATCAGAGGGGAAAGCCTCACCACTGAGCTGAATATAGATGATGCAGGACTGCAGGAAATGCTTGCCTATTACTCAGTCACTATTGAATGCATCTGGGAGTGCTGGGCAAGGAATATTGGCATGAACTGGGGGGGAGGCCCCAAAGCAAGGGACTGGGGATGTGTCAGCCCTAACTGGAGGTGCCTGGAGAGGGGTAGGAGTGAGAGGGAGATGGTGTCTGTGGCCTGATGTAATCCAGCAAGTTCGGTGGTGTGGAGGGTGAGGGAAGCTTGAGTAGTCTGCACCTGAGTCTCCAGAGCAAGCAAGCAACCCCAGGCATCATCCTGAGGGGCAGAAGCATCCAAGGGAGTGTCTGAGGGGGCTGGTTGTGTCATAAAAGCAACCGAGAGGCAGAGAGTAATCTAGTGGGGAAGGGACCTAAAGGGGCAAGAAAAGGCTCAAGCAGGCTGAAGGGGACTCTCAGACCAAAATGTAGAGACTTGTTCTGCTATAAGAGTGACCTCTAAAGGCTGTGGCTCAGTCACACAGCTGGCAGAGAGAGATCCAAAGTATATTAGAGTATGTACTGACAATATCATAATAACTACTCACCTGGCAGAGGGAGATCCAAAGAGAACAAGTCTAGGGATTCCCTATGCCAGGTTGGATGCTTCTGGGCCTCTGAAGCATGGAAAACAACTGTACAGTACAACAAAACCTTAAAAACTCAAAAATTGCCTACACAAACAATTGCACAAATAAGGGGGCAAACTCTGGCTTATGTAAGCAGTCTGGAAGCGGTGCTGAATGGCCCACACTTGTCTGAATGGTAGCTAAAGAACCAGAGCACCTCAAGAGCTGAGAATAGTACTAACAGATAGTGTTGAAAAAATAGAAACAGTAAAATGAAATAATATCAGAAGAAATTAGAGAATAAATAAAGGGAGAGTGAAGAGATAAGGAGTGAGAAAAGGAAGAAATGAGGAGTCCCCTGACAAGACAAGTCATACTTGTTGTCTTTGTGGCAATTATGAGTGGGATCCCTGTAGTGGCCATGTTTGTGAATAAGTCTCTCCTCCACTAACTCTGCCAGGGTGGGTGTAAAGCACCCCATAAACTTGTCTACTAGAGCTCTATTGCCCACAATGCTATCCAACTTCTTTGCCTCTGCTCTGAACTTTCTTATTAAAGAATGTATCTCAGAAGCATTTCCTCTGCTTAATCTAGCATGCTCTCTGCAGATACGGTTCAGGTTGGCCACGCTGCCCACATCATCCATAGCCTCAGGATATGACTTCTTAATCTCCTTTACAAAGGTGGCTCAGGAGTTTCCATCTTCAAAGCTATTAAACCCCCTCCATTTTTGCTTGGTCTGAGCATCCACATACTTCAATAGCCTCTTCTTTTTCTCTGCATCCTCAACAATACCTGCATGATTAAACAGTAACTGCATTCTTTGCAGAAATTGGCAAACCTCAGAAGGCTCACTATTTCTAAACCTAGGTACATCCCTGCTATCAGGCAATGGCATTTTGTATTGTGTAGGTTGCTCCATAATGCTGGCCAAACTTGTTGACTCAGTAAATGAAGACTTGGGTTTTGGTGGTGTAAATATGTTCTTCTCAGTCCAAAGTTTTTGTTTACACAGTACAGTGTCTGGATCTGGGAGACTAGCAACTGTGCCCTTGGAGGATGCATGAATTTCTCTTCTCCTGGGAGAAATAATGATTTTTGCCCTTGGTGTAGTAACCTTAGGCATGCCAGGCCAAGAATCTGGTGGTGCAAAACTAATGTTTCTTTTTAGGTATTTGGACTTCAAATAGAAGTCTGACAAAGTGTTTGTTTGTGCAACAAAAGCCCTCTCATGGTGGGCTCCAGATGATGCAAAATGCAAAGTTTATTTTTATATAAAAGTAGTCCAACTGGAATTGAACTGATCTTTTAATTTATTTCAACTTCACAGTCTCACAGAGTATGTGAGGCAAGAGTTTGCATGTGTGCACACTTTGTAAAAGTGTAGTATAATTTTTATTGAGTTTTTAAAATTAAGAATGTAAATAATATTCTGTCAGGGGACCCCTCATTCCTTTCTTCTTTCACTCCTTATTTCTTCACTCTCCTTTCATTCACTTCCTTATTTCTTCTACCATTCTCTCATTTTGCTGTTACTACTTCTTCAACACTATCTGTTGGTACTATTCTCAACCTTTGAGGTGCTCTGGTTCTTTAGCTATCACTCAGACAAGTGTGGGCCCTTCAGCACCGCTCCAGGCTGCTTAGATAAGCCGGAGTTTGCCTTTCTGACTTCTAAAGTCCGGAGTTTTCCTCCCTTGTTTGCACACTTGTTTGGTTAGTCAATTTTTGAGTTTTTAAGGTTTTGTTGTACTGTACAGTTGTTTCCCACGCTTCAGAGGCCCCAGAAGCGTCCAACCTGGCATAGGGAATCCCCAGACTTGTTCTCTTTGGATCTCCCTCTGCCAGGTGAGTAGCTACCTTGATATTGTCAGTATATATTCTAATACACTTTGGATCTCCCTCTGCCAGCTGTGTGACTGAGCCACAGCCTCTAGAGGTCGCCCTTACATATTCACATTCAAAATTGGGCACCAAATAGTATTATTACTATATAACCCAAAGTGAATCGCTAATGCGTTGGCCTAAGCAGTCTACTCCCTAGAGACCTCAAGCCATGGCAAGGTAATTACTTGCCAGGCCTCCTCAAAATCCTACTCCTTTTATACTTCTTTCTTCTATGCACAGACTAATTGTGTATCTCATGTATTTCAACACCAGGTGGTGGGGTTGCCATGCCCAGTCAGTTGGTTACAGCATTACCAAGCCTGAACACTTGCCTAATTGTTTTTCTAAGCTTTGATATATGTGGTCACTCTTTTTTTCAGCTAAACTCTCCTCTGTAGTCTTGGTTACTCCCTGTCTCCTCCTCTCTTCATCTTCCTAGAGCTCCTGGTGCTGTTTGGTAGTTGCTGCAGAGCATGTTTCCTGCCCGCAGATGTGTTTAAGCAAGGTCTTTTAATTGGGAACTTGAAGCTGGCTCTGATAGTGATGTCAGCAAGATCTTATGCCAAACACTGCCATTCAGCGACTATCTCCTGTTGATTAGTTTTGAATTGCTTGGTTGCACACACTGTAACCATAGTTTTAAGTCATCTTGTTATATACTGTTGAGTTTCTCAAGATAATACATGGCCCATTTCATTGCTTCTTTAAGCACTGGCTTTAGGCTGTGCCCATAGTCTCAATGCAGACCAAAGCTGCTTTTCAGCAATATTGTTAATTATTTGCTACTCTTCAGAAATTCTGGAGAGATTTCACAGTGATGTTTTTCATAGTTTTCTGTATTCTCTCAAAAATGATGAGGCTTTGCCATCATGCAAATCTTTTATACTCTTGAACATTTAACTTCACACTATCATGACAGGTGCTGTCATAATTAGAAGAGGTTCAGAGTCAGATCACAGTCAGAAGATGCTACCAATTTGCTGGCTTCTTAAAATATCTGCTTTTTGAGATGAGAAGGAAATTCAGTACACATGACAATTATTATTTGATTTCTTTTTGCATATTTAAGAACAAAGTATTTTATTAATATTTAATTTCTTTCTTCCTTGCATCCAGTGTATGACATTAAAACATCTACAAGTGTTTTACTTGACATCTTCAAAGAATACTATTACTGAAAATGATTTTTGCATTTATAGTTAGCAATCTTATAGTCAATCGATAAATTCAAGCAGTTGCTCAGAGTTTTAAAGTGCAGCCTTTATTATATGTTCTAGACTTGAAATGATCCTGGTATTATTTTACCTCTATAAATATATGTAAAGAAGCCAAAGCCACTTACACACACCAGGCTTTTTATAAGACTGATAAGAAAGAAAATCAGTGTCATGCTCATTGACACGACAGTGTTTCTAATTGATTTTTCTAGAAAAGCATTTAAAAAATTTCTAATTAGTCATTTTTTAAAAATATATCACATTTTTCTAATTTATTTTTCTAAAACAATACAAAGAAAATTTATTGAAAAATATTTAATAAAAAAATTACAAAGGTAATTTTAGAAAAACCAAAAGATACTTGTGACATGTTTTTCAAAAAACAGTCTAGAAACACAATTTGTATTCTCCAAAGATTTTTTAAGAAATAATGAAAGAAATTTTTCAAAAATAGCTCAAAAAACATAAAAAAAACACAATAAATGTTTTTTTTACTATTTTTCAATTTATATTCTGGAGAAACACTTGTTAGAAGTTACATGACCTATTTCTAACAAATGTTTCTTCAGAAATCTTCACCATGCTCCAAAGTGAAAGCATATAGATTGACTTTGAGTTAGTAATAATAATATTATTTGTGCCCATTTTTTGTGTAAATTTTCATTTTATTCAAATTAAAATCAATAAAAATTATATACCTGCTATTATAAAGTGAAAGATAAAAGGAGTTATTATAGAATTATTTCTAAAGCTTATTTTCTATTGATATATATATAAATGGCTAGTTTTTACTATGTAGAAATATTTAGACATTATTGAAGACAAAAAACTCTAGAAGAATAGAAGGTCAAAGAGACAAACTTCTAGATAAGGCCTGTTTAACTTCAACATCAGCTAAAGTATCTAAAGAATCAGCCATATTGAAGAGAGATGATACCAGAACTAATGAAGTAGCAACAGGTTTATTGGACAATGAATTGAGAAATTCATGAGGCAGAATACTGGATTTTCTCCAACAGTTCCAAATTGTTGTAGCATAAACTTTTTTTCATGCTGTATCAGCCATCTACAAGGCTTTAAAACTGTTAAGATTATATATTTTTGCAGAAGAAATGCCACTATTATAGCAATCAATTGCACAATTTACAAAGCAAGCACAATAATGAGACTTAAAGCAATAAATAATATCAGCATCAGCTGGCTAAATATGAGCTGTGAGATTTAGACTGAAGTTTTCAACATGGATATTTGTAAAGTCATCAGAAAAAATATGGGCACTGAAGTTGTCCTGCAATAGAAGAATATAATGCCTCTCACAATGTGATTTAAAATTCCAATTATGTATTCATTGTAAAGAACTGTTGTCATTCATGCCTTTGTATTGCTTCTCCAATAAAATCCAAGTTGAGCTCCAGTTTTTTATTGAAAGGCTCATAGATGCTCAGACTTTTTGATGATTACAGGTTTGAGTTTTTCAAACCCTAAAGCATTGATTGTAAATGCAAAAATCAGTCATTTCTTGTCTTCTTTTACACCAGATATCTGTTTTGCTATAAGGCCACCATCTAGTGGCATTCTGTATTAAAAGCTTTTATGAGTGCAGTTCAACTTGTAAAAAAATATTTGCTTACACCCAAAAGAGTCCAGTCTTATTCATATTCAAAATATCTTTGAGTTGATATTTATGCTTAGCAATCAACTCCTGGATACATCTCAATTTTTGTTTGACATCTTGAGGATTCACAGAAGCAGCTTCTCTGTGACATTTGAAGTTTTTCAAGCTACATTACTCTTTGAAGCAATCTAGCTATCCTCTGTAATCCTCTCTCACCAGTTGATACATCTATGAAATCTGCAAACCACTCTCATTTCCTTTTGAAAACATCTTTATGAAGCTCAAGTTTATTTGACATGGCCTTGTACACCCACAATTCAAGCATCTCATTAACTTCTGGATGCTCCATCAATTTTTCTCACTTGCCTTGGCATATTGCTTCCAATATCTATCTTCATTTTTGAGCCAGTTCAAAATCAGTGGTTGTTTCAAGCAAAGATTAGAATATGTTTTATTCTAATATGCTGCAGTTTTACTTTGACTTAACTGATTTGAGTGATGTCAATTTAGAATCTCAATCCTTCGCTTTAGAGTTGCATTTTTCTTTTTAGTGAAGACAGAATCTTTCTTTTTTTTTTCTCCATGTGGTTTGACATTCCAATTTTCAGGTTCTGTCACTGCTTGGTGAGAAACTGCAAAGATTATTTAAATGACAACACTCTTGCAATGCCTCTTTTTCATACTAAAAGCTGTTATTAAACCTTCTCCAAGCTCTATAAGCTGCTTTACTATATTTTTCTGTTCAGAATTTAATCAAGCAAGTCCATGTTCATAGTCTGAGGCCTTATAAAGAAGCTCTACAACCTCTTCTTCAACAACCAAATTAGCATCATTGTCTAGCCATGTCTTATCAGCATCCAAAATCTTTTCCTTCTGCAAAAGCCATAAAAGAATCTCTTGTTTATGAGTTTCTATCTGTGATTTGAGTGGAGATATTGTTGAGGAATGTGACGCATAGCACTATACGTCATTTCTGATGTCATCTTTGCCTCACATACACGTATGTTTTCTTTACCTCATTATGATACGTTTATTATGAAAATATGACATATATCTATATTCACAATTATAAATATTGTGTCGTACCCTGGAGTCAAACTATCTCTTGATATTTGACTCCAGGTGCGTCATCCATTTTACAATATTCTAAACTTATACTTACAAAACTATCTCTTAATATTTGACTCCAGTGTTTAATTATATTGTCTACTATATACGAATACATCGCCGTTGCGCTATAATGCTGCGTCAGGTTATGGGCCCTGCCATTGCAAATGAGACCAGCACTTCCGAAACTTTACAGTTTCTGAAATTTAATGGTACAAATTACCATACCTGGTCCGATAATATGAAGTCAGCTTTGCAGGCTAAAGCCTTATGGGGTGTCATATCTGGGAGAGACCCTCATCCTCCAAAACCACCCACCGAGTATGCTGACCTCATGACTACTATGTGCCCTACCAGTGAAAAGCCTCCTCAAGTCGTTTATAAAGAGGGATCAGACTTGATGAAGGCGTTGCAGTCTAAAGAATTTCTGACTTGGCAGACTGCCCATGACAAGTATGAGCATTGGCTCAACAAGGATGACTCGGCCATGGGATTAATTCGTAACGCAATCGAATACACCCAGCGTGAGACTATAGTCAATCTCGACACTTCCCAAAAGATTTGGGAACATATGAAGAAGAATTACGTTGACCAGCAAAGTGGTATCAACGTCCACTACTATTATCAACAGCTATATGCGAAAAAATGGGACGGTAACTCACCCTTGACTGATTACCTCAGGTTCTACATGAGTATTTGTCGCTGTTTTATTGAGGCTGGTCACGATGTCGATGACTACACTATCCTTAACGCCATGCTTCTTTCGTTACCTTGTACTCCAACTTGGGAGGTCGTTAAACAAAATTTATTATCTCATGGAACTTCACTTACCCTCGAAACCATAACGACTGAATTATTATCAGTGCATGACAGAATGACCCTCGAATACAATTCTATGAATAAAATGTTAGCGTTCCTATCTACTAGGAACAATAATTCGAGTGGGAGTAGGGAAAAGTTCAACCAAAGGAAAATGCCTAGGACTAAGCGCCAGCCAAAACCCGATGACGTCTGCCATAATTGTGGAGAAAAAGGACATTGGAGTCCAAAGTGTCCGAAGCTCAAGTTGCTCAGGAGCTCCGGAAGCACAAATATATTTATATCCACGCTTGAGCCCGGAGCATGAGAGGTCAGAAAGGTACTCATGGCTACATATGATGGTATGCCTATAGGATTGCTCCTCGATAGCGCCGCATTGTGCCACATGGTGGCTGATCTAGGCTATTATATCAGCTATCAAGGAATCAAGAATCAATATATCTCTGTAGGTGGCATGAATGCATTACCTGTTACTGGTAAAGGAACTATCTTGTTCCGAACGTATCTTCCATCAGGGACCAATGACGTCCAGCTACATGATGTATTACACATCCCGACCCTCGGAGCTAATCTTATAAGCCTTGGACTGTTACAAAGGGCTGGCGCCACCATTAAAGGACTCACCTATGGCATCAGTCTATCATGGGATAATCAAGAATTCCTGCATGCGAACCTTATAGGATCCCATGGCACACTTTATCGTATCAAAATTATGACAATGGGGGTAACCGACAACCATTTTGCTTTCATTGCAAACAAATCCACGATGCGTTTGTGGCATCAACGACTGGGTCACATCAGTCCACATGCCATTAAACACATGATAGATCAACAGCTCATAACGGAGATAAAGATAAAATTACCTCAGGAGTTTGATAGGCTTTGCAGTGGCTGTGTGGAAGAAAAGTCCTCTAGACCTCCTTTGCCCGACACCAGCGAAACTAAATATGAATTAAACAAATTACTTGTTGTGGACTTGACAGGACCAATGAGTGTTTCCACCTGAGATGGCAATCGATATGCCATGATCACGGTCGAAGCTAGCAAGCATTTCACATCTGGCAGACTTTTAAAAGGAAAAGAAGAGGTAAACAATGCAGTACGAGAAACGACAGCATTATACAAACATAGCGGAGGCAAGTTCGTAAAAATCATACAAACCGATAACAGAAACGAGTTCGTTAATTCAACTGTACAAAAGTTCTGTGTGTTGAATGGTATTTGGCATCAAACTACGAACCCGTATCAACTCCAGCAAAATGGCATAGCCGAGCATGCCATTGCCGTTGTAATGGAGATGGTCAGGTCAATGTTACATGGTGCCAAGATGGACTTGCGTTACTGGGGTGAAGCGTTCATGTACGCGATATATATTCGATCCATCACACCAACTTCCGCTTTACAAGGAAAAATCCCCTTTACCGAATGGTATGGTCAAAAACCTGATCTGGCGCACCTTTGAATTTTCGGATCATTGGGATGGGCACACATCCCAAAGAAGGTACGTCAAGGGAAGTTGGAATCTTGTGCTGTACATGTTCGCATGCTAGGCTGGTGGGCGGACAAGACGAAGGGATATAGGCTCGAAGATCTGGAGAATGGAAAGCTTATTACTTCCCGGGATGTCGAATTCTACGAGGATGATACTCCGAGCAAGCTTGCACGACTGGATCTCGGACTCACTCAGTCAACTACGGAAGAAATTAACGAATTTGTTAATACAGCAATGTACCCCGAGACTGAAGAAACTAGACAAGTCTCAATACGTAATCCCTCTTCCAAATCTGAGGTTGAATCACAATTAGTGGATCTACAACATTCAGACGAGGAGTCAGTCAACACACCAATAGAAGACCTAAGGTATCCCTCACCTACGCCTCATTCCACCGCAGCTCATGTTCCGACGCCCTCAAATCCACCTCCAGCGCCTTGTAAAAGTGCTAAATGGAAGGATTTGCCTTAGCGTGAACCTTCCAAGCAACTAAAAAGACTTCCCACTAGATATCGACAGGACAACAACAATAACCATATGGCCTTCGTTGCGGTCTCTGGACCTAGTGTTAAAATCACCCTGTCATCTGACAAAGCTAGTGAATGGCAAGAAGCCATCACAAAGGAATACAACCAGCTTATCAAGAGGGGCGTATTCGTTGAGGCAGGAGAGTTACCTCTGGAAAGAGAGCTGTGGGAAGTAAAGTTGTGTTAAAAGAAAAGTTAGATGAAAACGGAAATCACGCCAAATATAAGGCATGTATCGTAGCCCAGGGATTCTCTCAAATCTACGGCATCGACTATGATGAAACGTTTTCCTCAGTTGCCAAATTCACAACACTTCGCGTATTTCTTATGATGGCAGCAACATTGGACTTTGAAATCCATCAAATCAATGTGATCGGGGTGTACCTGGAGGGAAGGCTTGATGAGGACATATATATGAAGGCACCTGAAGGGATAGGGAAGTCACCGTATTGGAAACTTATCAAAGCCATCTATGGGTTGAAGCAAGCAGGTAGGAAGTGGAAGGAAAAATTACACGAAGTCTCGATAAGTCTCGGCTTCTCACCTTCACACGCTGATGATTGCCTATATATCCTTTGTGAAAATAACAAAATTGTCCTCTTGGTCATGGTATACGTGGATGATATGATAATTGCGGGTCGAGATCTTACTCAAATTGTCTTCTTCAAGAAGGACTTAGACAGACGTTTTGAGATCACCGATCTGGGCGAAATCCACTATGTTGTAGGTCTTCAAGTCAAACAAAACCGCGCTGACCATACTATCTACCTAAATCAATCGCTCTACCTTGAATCTGTACTCGAACGGTTTGGTATGACAACATGCCATCCAGTATTGACTCCTTTGACCACTAACCATAACTTGTCTCTTGCTCAGAGTCCTAATACTGATCTCAAACGTGAAAACTATAAACAATTTGCCAACGGAATCAACTATTTATTCTTGATTGGTTCTCTACTATACGCCACTCAAACTCGACCCGACATACAATTCGCAGTCAACTTACTAGCTTGTTTTTCCAATAACCCAGGCATCCCTCATCTTGCTGCATGCAAGCGAGTCCTGCGATATTTGAAGGGTACTCAAGGGTATTGTCTGAAATTAGGAGGATGGTCAAACAATGAAGTATGTTTGGTAGGATGGAGTGACGCAAATTGGGCTCAGGATAGTCACGATCGTCATTCTATCAGTGGTTGGTGCTTCGACATGAATGGAAGCATAATCTCGTGGTCCTCGAAGAAGCAGTCAGTGACCGCTACGTCTACAGTGGAAGCTGAATACATTGCTTCATCAAATGCTATGCGAGAGGCTAATTGGTTACGGAATCTACTTAAAGACCTGGATTTTCCCCAAGTCGAGGCCACCATCATCCATACAGACAGTACTGGGAGTATTGCCCTTTCGAAAAATCCTGTGGGACATTCCTGGGCCAAACATATCGATATTTGTTATCATTTTATACGTGAACACATTTTTCGAAACAATATTTGCTTAGAACATGTCTCCACTCATGAAATGATTGCTGACACCCTAACCAAGGCTTTACCTCGCAAAACATTTGAAAAATATCAAGCTAAAATGTGAGTCATCGTACCTGTGCTAGCGTCAAGTGGGAGTGTTGAGGAATGTGACGCGTAGCACTATACGTCATTTCTGACGTCATCTTTGCCTCACATACACGTATGTTTTCTTTACCTCATTATGATACATTTATTATGAAGATATGACATATATCTATATTCACAATTATAAATATTGTGTCGTACCCTGGAGTCAAACTATCTCTTGATATTCGACTCCAGTGTTTAATTATATTGTCTACTATATACAAATACATCGCCGTTGCGCTATAATGCTGCATCAGATATGCCTGCTTTGAGAATTTTGAAAGGGCTTTGAGGCATTCTAAGACTAGATAGAGAATATGAGTTTGAAAAATTAAATTTCTATAATTGTTTATATAATTTTTGAAAATATCTGAACTTTATGTGCAATATATCATGTATTTACCCATCTGATATATATCTATATTAGAAAAAGTATGGGTTATGACCCTCCAGACACCCATAGGTTATAGGGTGCAGGAGGTTTGTCAAAATTCTCTGTAAACCAAGTTGGTGGATGGCCCAAACCCATGGGATTTAAGGAGTTATATGGTGCCAATCACCTAGTCACAACAAAGTGACAAAATTTTTACAATATGTAGATCTTACTGAATTTGAATTTCCTCTTGAGAATAGACTCCTTTTAACTATATAATATGATTGTCTAGACCAATTTTTAATAGTTTCAAAATTGACTGAGTTCAGATTTTTTCAAAGGGTCAATTTGGCCACTTACCATATATGTTGATTAAATAAGCACCAAAAGATGACTAGTATTTCTATATACATATTTACTTGTTCATAACAGCTACTTAGTTGAGCTGAGTTTTAACCTTCGATGTATGACAATTCCTAAAAAAAAACACGAAACTTCTAAAGATTTCCCGGACCTCTGGCCAATTTGGCCACTGTCACTTTGTTGTGGTGACTAGGTGATCGGCACCATAGGTTATGAGGTACATGGGTTATAAGAGGTTTGACTGTATACCAGACCCTATGTTGTGATTAGTCAGCTTTCTCGCAATCGAGGACCCACACCGCGAATTATTTATGTAATCTATGTATGTCCTCGGTTATGTGTGAGCTTCATTCATTGCTTAAAAGCCCGTTTTTCTGATGGAGTTCCCCTCTACGTTCTTTTCTTCCCTCAGTCATGGTGTGGTTGGACGGAAAGCCAACCCTTTCTAAAATCCTTGCTTTTCCAGTGGATGACCCAGACTTAGAACGCAAAGCTCGGACCCGAAAAGCCTGGTCTGTGATGGATGACCAGATACTGTTCTGGAAAGCATTCCCATTATTTATACCAGTGACAGAAAGCCCAAAGACAGTTATTTACATGGCTAATACGACATCTGCTCGACAGACTCAAGCCGATAGAATTACTTTGGAACGTGTCCTCGAACTTGACTACGCACCACACCGTCTAGAAATCGTACCCGATGTCGGTTTTGTGACAGCTGAGTGGCAGTCAGTGTCCAGCTTGTATCGTAATACTATCATACTCAATCACTATTAGGAGTAACTCCGGTGTTCACTTCCGAGCTCACAGCTGGACTGGAGAGCTTCTCCGCGAATGTCATTGTCCAGCCCAAGCTGGCTATGGGGATTTATCTGTGGTAGGGCCGACGGTCTCTCTTTGCGTGGCCTCTACAGACCCTGTTCGGCCTCTTTGGAAAGATGTTTTCTCCTCTATTTATGACCGCATAGATTACCAGGGGGGACGTTGTGACTTCCCGCTCGATCTTAGGGCAGACTCGATCGCTACTTGGAATGCAGACAGCGGGGATCTTTGTATGGTCAAGATACCTCAAGTTCCCCTCCGAGAGATTCAAGTTCAGTGGTTGTTCGTTCATTGTCATCCTCATTCCCTGACTTTTATTCACAGCATTCCGCAGATTTCCAGTATATCAGTCCCCGCAAGATCGTCCTGGCCGGTAGTTCAGCGGATAATGACGGTGCTGTGCTTTGTGCATTCTCGGTAGACGCAGAGGATGGAGAAGATTATCTCCAGTTCTATCAGGGCGAACACACCGATCTGCATATGATAAACCATAGTCTTGGGCAAAGGAGCACCTCGACTTCAGGCCCGATAATCGTCCACAATCATGACTGCGAGGGCCGCATAACGATCTTCAAAACCGAACTCCTTTCAGGAGATATACCTGTGCATTTCAAGACATGTTTCACCACTTCTTCTCACTGACTGTTATTATAGTCATTTGCAACCTCAGAGGACCCACCTGGGATGCGCGAGGTATACAATTGTCGGGATGGCGCTCAAACACTAAACTTGTACCTCTCCGGCTCCCCATCTGTCGCTGGAACTCGTGTCCTGGTGAAAACCGAAAGCGCAGGCGACGCTGGACCAGCTAAGATCCTTATACTAGACTTTGATCAAACCCTCCTTGCTTCGCTACTGTCGAAGCAGCCTTCTGAGAGAGCGGACTGGCACGAACAGCTTGTGAATCGCCATGCTAAGGTCAAGGTTGTGACCCGTCGATTTTGTTATGCTGTCTGTTATGATGCTGGTGGCCATAGCCAGATCTTTGATCAAGAATATCCATGGCCACAGCGAGCTCCATCAGAGTGGGAAGCGTATCTCGATACCGTTTTCAAAAATAATGAGGATGAAGAAGGCATGGATGTTGAGGCATTACCTTTGGGTGTTAAATATGATGAGGCGCCGGAGGAGCACAGAGACCCGGTACCGTTTGGGTATGTGCAGACGATCCTTCGCCTTGAAGGAGTCACCGATCCCCAGCGGCTAGCTATCACACCGTATGGTATTCTTGAATTACCAAAACTTACAGAAAACGGTCGTGTATTTTACTTTGACTAAATACACCTCAATAGAGCAAATGTAATGACCGTGAAACCGAGACACATGTCACTTTTACCCCACGCACAGATTCTCCCCAGACAGTTTGAGTCGATTGAGCTATCTATGTGTACGTGCAGAGGCTTGCTCTCTCATTTTGTTCTACAGCGTCTTTGTTCATAGATTACCTTGAGCAATTTTTTGAAGACTTATGGCAGGACACTACGGGAACTAAGTAAAACTCTCATGCGACCCCAAAAAGATACGTGCTTACCATTATATCCTGCAGTGACTGGTGCAATTGGGTCCAGCAAAACCTAGTGAACCCCACACCATATTACCCCGTATCGACTGTGTTTAAGAATATAGGGCAGTGTTATCCGGGTGGTGGCCAGGGTAGGACATATCATTTTTCACGGAGCTCGACAGTCTCATTTATCACTCGACCTAGGTGGCAACAAAATGGTCGTTCTGGAGCAGGCGAGCAATAAGTACAAGGTGAGTTTCAAGTTTCCCAATACAGATTTGTGAAGGCTTCAACTTATATGAATGCCGCAAGAACTTCCTGATGTACGATGGAGAACGTCAGTTGAACAAGCTGAATGCTCAAGTGTTAATGAAATCCGACAAATTCTCAGAGTATTGTGTGAAGACACAGGTTTGCAACACATTGTCACCGTTCAAGTGTCTTGCTAAAACCCAGATCAGGTCGCGAAGCGGCTGCTGGCGTGCCGTCATACATGAATGACTTCACCGTGAGCTACTCAAGTATGACGATGTCGATTCATCCACTGATGACAACGTGTCGCTCAGGTTCAGCAAAATTTCATGAACAATAATAACTGCATTAGAGATGTCTGGTCAGACTGGTATGTGAAGTATCTGGCAAGCAATGTCGATGCGTGGGTATTTCATATATAATGGCTGGAAACGTCACTAATAGCACTTTCTGGAAAGTCCGAATAGAGCCACTATTAATGTGCCTAATCTTTACGACAACTGGGTCTCTGATGTTGTTAGAGAGATGGTTCCCTTCCTCCGATCAGAGATAGAGAGGCTCATCCCGTTATTCAACGAATGGGCGACCATGCCAGTTAACGTCGATCTCTCGTTCGCAGTTCTGCTGGACAACACCAATATCAAAAAACGTGAATGGCCAGCCGATGGACAATAGGAGCGTCGGGATCACGACTGTATCCATAACCCAACAGGACCTCAAAAATCAGATCTTAAATCGTATACCTGACATATCATGGACAAACCAACTGCCCAGACACTAGTTGAAGTTTCTGCACCGGATACTGGCAGAACTGTTGCAGCTAGCGTATTCCGAGATCTAGAATAGATCGAGGTTTTCCTGTGCAGCGGACTATGTGTGGGAAAAATGTCTTCGATTTTTGCCGTCATGTGACGTTGTTTGTTCTCGTTGTCATTACTACCTTTGGGTAAGCGTGGGAATAGTGTCTTCACTTTTTACCGTCATGTGATACGTGCCGTTCGTCTGTACGGTTGCTTAGATGTCTTCGATTTTTGCCATCATGTGATACGTACTGTCGTCTGTACGGCTACAGATATGCATGGGAATAATGTCTTCGATTTTTGCCATCATGTGATACATACCGTTTGTCTGTACGGTTACTTAGTAAGCATATATTAGGTATGCATGGGAATAATGTCTTCAATTTTTGCCATCATGTGATACGTACCGTCGTATGATGTACGGTTATGTATATGCATGGGAATAATGTCTTCGATTTTTGCCGTCCTGTTATACGTACCGTTCGTCTGTACGGTTACTTAGTAAGCAGTAGACTAGGTATGCATGGAAAGAATATCTTCAATTTTTGCCATCATGTGATACGTGCCAACGTGACGATAGCTCGTCAAGTGGATCCGGCATAGACAAGGCCAATATTTTCATGATTGACTATAGGGATGTTCACTTGATACATGTCAAAACCCTATTATTAAATGTTCTATTTCTAGTTCTTTTTATTGTAGTTAGTACAATATCTATCTAACCATTCTATACCTGTATCTGGATGTCAAGACTAAACACACGCTGCTGGGCTTATGTGGCTTATTTTATTTTATTTTTTCTCCGCGTCTGACTGTAGATTTGGCACGTCCTCCATCATTGGAGCATTAGGTGTAATTCTCAGGAGGAACGTTGAAAGGTACGTTGCATTTGCTCTATTGGCATTAAAGCTCTTATTGATTAACCATCTTTAGTGGAATGGTGTTTCATAATATTAGTAGAAGCTCCGTTATTAATCATTGGTATTGGTACAGTTAATAATTACATTGATACTTACTACTAGTCAACCATTCATATTTTCGGATATAATGTCTTCATGCCAACCTGCATCGTCAACGTTAAGTTAACTTATCTTTATTGCCAATAAGTTAAAGGAGTACCAAAATGCCTTAATTGCATAGTATCTCGATTTGTTGTTCCCCTACACTGTTTAATACGTCAGTTTCTGATTATTATAACATATGCTTATATAATGATAGTTAAATACAATCGACTATTAGCATGTCCAAGTCATCTGATTGCTTATAATGTCCGCAATAAAAAAATATCGTATCACAATGTATTTCATAGTCTGGTAGTCTGAGTATAGTACACTATCTACATCTATAGTACACTATCTACAACGTTCGATCATATATAGTACGACATACGGAATGTACATTTTAGGTTTGCAAGCAAGAAATTACGATACGGGCCTCCTCCCAACCTCCGGTCCCTCCTGTCTCTCCCATGGTCATCGTTGCTGCCGCTGCCGCTTCACCTGTCACCGCTGTTGCCATTGCTGCTCTGTCCGTCATTGCTGCCATAACTGCCGCTTCATTCGTCTCCGCTGTTGTCATTGCTTCTTCTAGCATTGATACCACCATCGTGATTATTTCGTTCCGCATCGGCATGGGTTGGCCAGCGTCCGCTGCTACTTTCATCCAAGTTCCCGGTAGCACCACGTTCCTGCGTCAGTGTGCCACCAACAGAGCTCCGAACTGATCGATTCCTTGCATAAGCTCTGATGGGATCTGCTGGGGCAGCCCTTGCTGGATGAGGGCGAGTGCCAAGGAACCCCCGTCCAACAACAGTCGGTACTGACGCACCCCTCCTGGACATGAAGATGTATTAGGTAGATATTATGGGACATAGGGTCACTTACGCATAACATTCTCTTGGGTCGACACCAACGCGTTCAACAGCCAGTTCCTCCTCTGTACAAGCCGTGGCTGTGCTGCCTCCGCTTGCCGTATCGCCTGCCATACCTCCTCTATCTCCAACAGCCCAGGTACCGCGTTGTCCGACTCTTGATCCTCGATATGCTCCACTCGCGCCTGCAAACCAGTCAACTCGTCTTTGATAGCCACTCGTGCCACTAAGGCGGCGTCCCTGGCTCCAAATGCTCTGTCCCTGTCATGAATCGCCTCGTTCCGCTCTTCTCACATGGCCTCCCAAGCGCGTCGTTCCCGCTGAAGATCCTCTCACGTGTGGTGCAGCTGTAATGTTACCCGGTACCCATTTGCCAGGGCCTCCTGCAACTGCTGGCACGTTTCCTCATCAATAGACAATTGGGCAGGTATCAGGGGGATTTCACGGATATCCAACACGTCCAAGCTTGGGGACCTCTGTGCACACTTGTACCCTATTATCTCCACCAACTTGGTCAAAGCTCGGCGCTTCCCTTTGTCCTGCTGCGGAGACGATACGTTCACGCTTCCTCCTTGCGACGACTCCTCAGCCTGTGCCTCAACCGACCCCACATCCTTCGATGAACCCTCAAACCGCGCTCCACTTGACCCCGCTCCCTTGGACCTGGGAACCTTGCCTGCACTCGATGACTTTGTACTTCCGCATCCGCGTGCGCGATTAAATAATATTGAACCCGAATTTGTTGCCTCCCCGAAGTACGGCTCCAGTGATGCTCGACGCTTTTCCTTATCATGCCGAGTCATTGGCGCTTCCTCCATTGACGCAGGCGAAGCTCTGTGCTTCCCCTTATCCCGCTGTGTAGTCGACGCCTTCGCCTTCCTTCTTCTCGATGAACTCCCGGCCAGTGCCTCACTCGGCTCCTCAGCCCTTGATCTGGACGCGCTAGCCAACTGGCTCAGCACCCATGTGATGTCCCACCCCTGCTCTTTGCTCATGCACGCTGCTCTCCATGCCTGGGCCATGGAACATCGCTTGTGCCGGGCTCGACAGGAAACGCAAACCGAGTTATCCTTGCGAGACTTTGCCACCGGCGCCTCGAACTCACATGGCTCACCTTGACGTGAGCATAATGAGCACTTGTGATGGTTAGGACGCGCAAACGGGCCAGGAGAACACTCACAGGACCCCTGTTCTGACACCACTTGAGGGTGGGAGGGCCACGGTGCTGGTTTTGTGCTGCGGCAAATTGATCCAGTGTCACATCAGCTTGATGGATCCGCTGCGCTGCCGGTACTCGCTGTACCTGACCGGGACTGAGAACAGGCTGTTCAGTACGTGTTGATGAACTCGCAGCAGGTGCTGATTGGACTAAGCTGCTCAGGCCGGCCATCTGCGTACTCCTCTCCGGTGCCAATGGGTCGGATGTCAGTGTCGAAGAACTTGCACCCATATTTCGGGCTGCCATCTCTGGGTGGGCGTGCTGGGTAAGTACGCAGACATGCCAGGAAACTACTTATGCTGCTGGAAAAGGGCTGCTATTTGCTGCTTGTCCCGATGGCGCTCGTATATTTCTCGGCGCTCCTCGTAGCGTAGCCATGAAGCAGTAGAGTTATCACCAGGCAGGGGTGGCGTAGGCAAACGATTAGGGGTAGAGTGGCGCGACATGGTCAAAGAAGGAGGGTCTAAATGTTTTTCTTATCTACTCTCTCATCATGATGGCATCAAACTTCTACTTCTATTACCAATACATAGCCACCACCACATTGCTTATATAAGTAAATAAAAACAATCCCCGCGATCTGTACGTAAGTGACGATAACAGCATTATGTTCAGTCGATCCTACTATGATCGGCATTCAGCGGATCAACATGTAACATCATCACCGAATGGACTCAGCTGCTCATCATGCGTCTACACGTCAACCTTACTATGCGTCCCCTGATGTTTGGCACCCTCAGTTTGATGTAACGGATATTGTCACTGGTTAGTAAGGCACTATTTCACCCCCTTGTTGGGCCATGAATGATTGAGATATCTGAGATTCTACAGAATGCTATTCCGACCGTCATCAAGTATTCCAGACTCCGTTATGCCGATTACCGGCAAGCATGACATTTGGATTCACTTCATGAACATAT
>QGOA01003374.1:0-11417 GCA_003313075.1 Termitomyces sp. MG16
TGGAAGCGCTAGAGTGTGGCGCTTCTGGTGGTACTAGTGGGCCTATATGAGGTGCGGGTATTGGTGCTATCGGTAGCCAGCCACAATGCAGGCTCATCAACGAGATTTTCAAAACATTGGATATCGTATTTGACGGACTCTTGCTGAAGGCGAGAAGTGTGCAATCGTTGTCGAATACAACAAGAGTGGCAAGGAGGCAACAAGTTATAAGGTTGAATCCAGGGGATCTCACAAAAGAGCATGTATGTGCCTTATGGGAGCGATTTGAACCAAAGGTTCAGCCGCATATAGCACACGTAGTAAAAGGAAAAGATAAGGCTGTAGGCCTTACCAAGGAGGATATTCCTTGATTGCGCCAGCAATGGCAACAGGAATTTGCTGATATTGTCAATGGAACGAAGGAAGAGCTTCCTCCATGGCAGGAGATTAACCATGAGATTAATCTCATTGACAATAATCAGCAGTACAAGTATCACTTGCCTCACTGCCCATGAGCACTACAGGATCAGCTTTGTGAAAAAATGAACAGATACATAAATGCAAAGTGGTGGGAGCCATGGCTGACGGTGCAAGCTGCACCTTTACTGTGTATTCCCAAAAAGGATGGGACATTATAGACTGCATTGGATGTGCAACAGCACAATGATAATATAGTCAAGGACATAACACCCCTTTCAGATCAGGAAGTCATACACAAAGATGTTGCCACAGCAAAATATAGGTCAAAAATTGACCTTATGGACATGTATGAACAAGTTTGCATATGTGAAGAGGATATACCAAAGACATTGTTTTTGTCCCTGATGGGGACCTTCATGAGTAACATCATGCAGATTGGTGATTGCAATGCACCAGCGACATTTCAGAGGTTAATGACCTCAATCTTCCAAGATGTAATCGGGAAGTTTATGCATGTCTATTTAGACGATATATTCATCTTTTCTGACTCCATTGAGAAGCATGAACAGCACCTACAAGTTGTATTTGAATGACTACATAAGGCTAGTCTCTATCTCAAATGGAAGAAGTGCAAGTTGTACGCTGATACGATGCTGTACCAGCAGTCAGAGACACACCATGCACCAGAAGTCAAAATAAACATTTAATTATGGGCTGAAAACTGTAAGCCTCCTGGTAGCAGTCTCAACAAATTATATCTCCAAAAACACCCCAATAAATACACAGAAAAGTACAGAACAACAGGCAGGGACCGGCTCAAACTATCAGCTCAACAATAGTCCAACCACTATAATAGGGAGGGGAAGCATGGGAGCTGGCAGAAGTGACAAAATGGGATCAAATTGTGGTGATCTGGATCAAAGATCAGATCTGACAATGACACAACCAAAAGGGGAAAGAAGGATCTATGAATGGGATCGTGCTAAATGGAGCTCAAATAAATGAGGAAGTGGCAATCAGAGACATCCAGAAGAATGATGGAACAAGAAGTTGAATAGTGGAATTGGTGCATCAAAACAGGCCTCTCAAAAAGGAAATTGGACTATCAAATATGTTCCAGAGGTTGGGGAGTTTACAACAAAGGGTCATATGTAGATAGTGGTCTGTGCACCAGAAAAACAGTATAAATAGCCCAAGTTTAGTAGAGAATAGACAGGCAGTTGATAGGCAAAGGCTTGGTGATTTCAGGGAGTGAATTGCTTAGGCTGGAGTTTGTTGAGAACCCTCTGCATTCTGGAAGATTAGGATTTGCGACTCAAAACATTAATACATCAAGTTCATCATCAAGTCAGTGTGAATTAAGGAGTCATACTCTACACCAGCAAGCCCCAGAACTATCAGTAATACTCACACCAAGTACTACAACACATCGAGTATAGACTGTCTTGGTCACGTTATTGACGAGAAGGGTATTCACCCAGACATGGATAAACTTGATCAAATTCAAAAATGGCGTACTCCACGCACGTATAATGATATCCAACGATTTGTTGGACTTGTAAATTACATTGGTAATTTTTTGCCAGATATTATGGCATACACTGGACCACTGATGGCCATAACCCAGAATAGGTCCCTGTTTCACTGGAGACTGCTGCATCAGCGGTGTTTTGAGATGATTAAGTGTATTTGTGCAAAAATGCCAGTAATATGGCCAATTGATTCATACATTGATGAGCTTATTTGGCTTATATGCGACGCATCAAAGACTGGGGTCAGGGCCATGTTTGGCCAAGGTAAAACATGGCAAACTTGCTGACCAGCGGAATTTATGTCCCGTAAGTTCACTGCAGCACAGCAGAACTATGCTGTTCACGAGTTGGAAACACTCACTATCCTGGAAGCCCTCCTAAAGTGGGAGGATAAGCTGATGGGGTATAAGATCCATATCATTATGGATCACAAGGCACTTGAGTTTTTTAAGACCCAAGTGCACTTATCACCGCAACAATGTTGCTGGATTGACTACATGTCGTGATATCAGTTTGACATCACCTACATAAAAGGTGAATTGAACAAGGTGGCAGACTGCCTGTCTTGATATTTCGAGAGTGATACTCGAGATGATGTCCATGACGTGCACGACTATGTGCAGGCAGACAAACGCATTGATCCAGAGGGCAAAGACTTGCCCCTGCATAGGTTCCATGAAATCAAGGAACATACAGTGGAGCTACGTGCCATGCAAGCACAGAAATCACATTGCAGTAAGCGACTGCAAGAACAGCAAGAAGTTCGCAATATCGAGGCACAGGTGCTGGTAGATCATGAGATTCTCCAGCCAGGCAAAGAAAGGAGGCAGGAGGTGCGCCCTAGTGGTGCAGAAATGACTCTCCAGCAGGCATTGGACGCGCATGACCGTCATCCCATGCCAATTGACTTAGGCAATGTGCAATTGTGCACATGTATCCAGCAAGGATACAAGGATGACAATCTCTTCTTAGAGATTCTGAACAATATCCAAGTGTATCCACGCTTCAAGGTAGAGCAGCAGCTCGTCTACCTTACCAGACCCACTGGGTCCAATGTCATCTGCATTCCCTGGGAGAGATCGTTGATCACGACTATCCTGGACTAGGCCCACAGAGTAGTGGGCCACTTTGGAACTCAGAAAACACTGGACTATGTGCGACACTGGTACTGGTGGCCACAAATGGCCAAAGAAACAAGCCAATTCTGCTTGACATGCGAGCTCTGTCAACAGTTGAAAGTACCGACACTGAAGCCACTGGGGAAGCTTCATTCACTTCCTATACCAGTTAAACCTTGGGATTTGATCAGGATGAACTTTATAGGTCTGTTTTCCAAGTCGAAGAGTTTCAACTACCTCTGGGTAGTAATTTGCAGAATGACCAGTATGGTCCATCTCATTCCAGTGAGAACCACCATGACAGCTTCGGACTTGTTGTGGATCTATCTCAAGGAGATAGTGCACCTTCATGGATTGCCAAGTTCGATTGTCAGCGATCAAGATGCTAAGTTCACTTCCAAATGGTGGAAGGAGCTGCACAAACTGCTCGGAGCAAAGCTGCTCATGTTGATGTCATTTTATCTGCAAATGGATGGTCAGACAGAATGCGTGAATAGAAATATCGTGCAAATATTGTGAGCATTTGTACGTCCTGATCAGAAGGACTGGGTAGATAGATGTCCACTTGTTGAATTTGCAATAAACACAAGCATCTCCAAAACCACAGGGTATTCACCTTTCAAACTCAATAATGGCTACATGCCATCCATGATTGGTGAACTTTGCACTGACAAAGCTATTCATATGGGAGTAAAGCAGTTTGCGTGCAATGCGCTAAGGAACTTGGCAAATGCTCATGATGCGATTATAGAATCATGCGTCTGGCAGACAAAACATGTGAATAATCGCAGACGTGAAGACCTGGACATTGAGAAAGGGAACCTAGTGTACCTTTTGACGAAAAACTTGAACTTGCCGAAAGGCAGAGCGAGCAAGCTGTGTCCAAAGTGGATTGGACCATATAGAGTCCTCGAGGCAGAGCTGAGCACGTTTAACTACATGCTGGAACTGCCCCAGATGCTGCAGGCATGCAGGATAGTCCCTAAGTTCCATGTGTCGCTGTTGCAACCATACTTGGCCAATAGTGACATGCTCTTTCCTAATCACGCTACCCCGGAACCATATGACTTTGGAACTGGTAGTGACCAGAAATGGTTCGTAGATGACCTCATAGGTCATAGGTAGATAGGGGGAAACCTTAAATTCGAGCTAAGATGGAGCCTTACTACCTGGGAACTGCTAGCGAACTGCAAGGATCTTGCAGCAATGGACAGATACCTAGAGCTGCAGGGTGTGAAACGCCCTCAACAGCTAGCAAAACGTGCATAATACGCATGTGGTGGTAAAAGGTGGACAAAGTCCACTTTGATGGCCGGTTGAAGACTGGGTGGCAGCTATTTGTGGTTATTTACACCACTGGCAGAGTTAGGAGATTTTTTTCTGCTTTTCTCCTTCTAAGTTCCAATACACGTCGCTAGCGTGTTCATTGTAATGGCCTATTGGGGGCCACAAAAGAGTATTCAGAGTCTACAAGGCTCTAGTGGCGGGGGGAGACCCCCAAATATACAAGTCTGAGAATACCAAGGGCAGCTGCCATATCCGGTGGCGAGCCAACACCATCCTGCAGGCATGGCCTATCCAGGCCGTGAAGAACCGCTTCCATACCAGACCCCCTCCACTCGCAAGAGATGGAGGTCGATGATGAGGAGCACTATGAGTGCCTGGAGGACAGCATGTGCTCAGAGCGCTATTATCAGGTCCCATCAGCACGCTTGCAGGCGTTGATTCCGATGTATGTGGGTGCAGTGATGGGACCACCATCTGTACTGTGGGTGCATCGGCCCATGGTAGAACCATATATGGAGCCTGCACCACAAGCGCAGGAGATAGCAGTGCCCGATGCACTCCTGAGCAGATTGGAAGCAGCGGGACAGCCTTCCTGCAGGACAGTCTGGCCATGATGGTGATGGAGGGGTTGCTTGACCAGATCGAGCTGATGAGGAGGCAGCGCATCGTAGCGCTGGAACAAATCAAACATGCATCTAAACGCAAAGTGTCTACGTTTGAGGAATTGACCGCCAAGGTCAAAAGGGCCAAATATCAGCCCAGTCAACTGGTTGACCCTCCATGGGCTAGTTTGCCATCAGCCATGCAATTTGCGCACCCCGAGCAGCCTGCTCAGCCCATTGCTTCGTCTTCATGGCTATTCATGGTGGTCCCTCAGGGCCAGTCAGAGCTGCTGGCTGTCATCAGTAAGCCTCTGGCTGACCTGTCCTTGGGCCAGCAGGAACCCGCATTGTCTCAGGCCCCACTTATGGGGTCCAAATCTGTTACCACAGCACCTTGGGCGCCAACTCTTAATACGTCCCGAGCTGAGTCAGGAAAAAGAACTCTGGCGTGAAATGTGCCTGCCCCTCCAGTAGCTCAGCCACAATCTGTTGCATCTGCCCCAGCAAAGTCGGGGCCATCTTGTCAGCGTTGCGGCTGCAAGCTGCCTCTTGATGCCTCTAAATTGAAGGTCATAGCCTTTCCTGCTGGCATTTCCACATGAGCAGAAGAAGTTCAGATGCTCTTTATGTTGCTGGTGTTTGTACCGGCCCCGCCAGAACATTACCCCATGGTTGTCTTGACTCCAGACCTCCGCACACCGGAGCAATATGATGGTCTGGTGGCAACCTCGAGAGGAAAACCCATGCCTGAAAAAGGCAAAGCACCAGTAGCATCCTTGTCCAATGAGAGTGACTATTGAGAGTCGAGCTCGGAGCAGAAGGACGGGGAGGAGGGGGAATCAGCAGCAGACTGATTCCAACAAGTATTGCACAATAAGCGCATCGTAAAAAAGAAGGCGAACCGTGCCAAGGAGCTACAGGCCCTGAAATATAGGGCCAAGAATGAGTTCTCAGGGAGAATTCCCAATGGCTTGGGGGTGAAGGTGTGGGAGCCACTGATGACACCCAAAGTTTGGTCAGTAACAAATATAGCAATAGTGTTACCATACCAAAAACTTGCGTTGGATGTGCTAAAAGTGATGTGAGGAGTCCCGGGCAAGTCCCAGAGAACATGCCTATGAAAATGAGGTAAAGTCAGAAAAGGGTCGGCAAGTGTCAAGCGCTAAGGTAAAAGCGCCTGTGGAGGAGGCGGTAAGTGAACACGGCAAGGTAAGTGGCAAAAAAACATGGTAAGCTTAGCGAAGTCTAAGCGACGTTAATGCCTGCTGTAGTTGCAGGGCGCGAGTTCGTCGAGGGCTAGCAATAGTCTACAACTGCTGATGACTTCAACATTGCTGACTGTAAATGAGATTTAGACCGTAAGGGAGACTGGAGTAAGGGGAGCAGGAAACTCTGTTCTTGTTGCATATGTACAAGTCAGTAAGTACTTTTTATACTACAAGGAGTTCACTGTCGCCAGTGACTAACAATCGCCAAAGTGCGGTAAACTAGAAAATTTTATAGGGGTAGCTCCAATGGTTTCAGATCCCTACCATCTATTCAAGACCCTTAGCGACACCAGGCGGCAAATCATGATGCTAAACCATCAATTCATCACTCTTCTGTCTGTCCAAAATGCTTAGCGATGTCAGGTGCCAAATTGAGGCGCTAAGCAATGTCAGATGCCAAGGTCAAATGCCAAGCTGTCCATCAGTTTTTGATAGATCGTCAGTCTTCTTTCCAAGTGCTGTCGTCAGTGACTGATGCCATCTGTCAGTTGTCATTCTGTCTGCCGTTGGCACTATCATTGATCAGATCTGCTTCTTGCCATGTGCGGCCGTCAAATATTGCCAAAATTGATTAATTAGTGCGTGCTAAAGTGTCCCAAGCCAGTGCCGTGTTACCATGGCCTGCCATTGATGCGCTGATCCTGTATGGGGTCCTATCACTGCTTGATATTGAGCAAATGAATTCGTGCTTTAGAGGAGCACTCAGCCATTGCACCTATTATTTGTATGCCATGAATACGGTGCTGATGGGAGCTGACACCAACAGAGTGGCATCGTATGAGTATGCCTCTGGCCAGCATGCCCACATCCCAGGTACGATTGTGTACAAGCATGCCCTGTGTGGTCTTCCCCGCACTCTGTTAGAGCTGGACCGGCTCTATAAATATTATATGAATGTTCACGTCCTGCTTCGCAACAGAATTGTCACTTACATGTTGATCACAGAGCTTCAGATGTTTGCACAGTGAACAGTTGAGGCTCTGCATGACCGGACCATGCAGCTCCTGATGAAGGAGCCTCAATACCAGGACCTTGTCAACCCAATGCAGGGCCCTGATGACCTTGCTCTTGTCGAGCGACAAAACATTCCAGGGTGCTTTTTGCGCACAAAAGACAATGGTTCTACGGTGCTGCGTGTAATGCGCACTCAAGATCCCGCCACGCTGTTTGACTTGGACCAGCTGGCACAGTATGCGCTGGTCTTCAGTTGACCCAGGCTGGAGAACACTTATCAGGGCATCGCGGTGGATCACGCCTACCACATGCACTGGCGGACCCCTTTGGGTTTGCCTTATGTTGAGCTCTATGCACTAACAGCGCAGCCAAGCCCGTGATTGTGCGGCGCATGACCCTTGTCATGGCCCGTCCAGGGCTGTACCAAGAGGTGATTGCCTCGTGTGATGCCATGTTCCCTGAGCAACCATTTGAGCCCCAGCGTGGGCCGAAGCTCAAAATTCACCAAGTTCATGTGCCCAATGACCAGGCATGGAACTTCTCCAATGACGATGCATTACATGTCCTTCTACACAACCAGATTCCGCTGGACTGGGTGAACCACGCCTACACTTACAGCATAGTCTTCCTGGAACAGCAGTTCCATTCCCCCACGATGTCTATAGACATCTTCAAACAGGTCAACAATGAGTGCATGGAGCACCTCTCCAAGTATGGCACCCCTGCCACAATCCCACAATGGGATGGATGGCGAGAGATGACCGAAGACAACCACTATTGTCTCATGTTCAAACACCATGAGGAGAGCAATCTCCCAGTCAACCCTGAGGCCAATGGCCTCTACTACCTCATTGAAATGGACCCAAATCAGGTCAATCTCTTAAACTGAATGTCGGCGCACAATTTGCCTGCAGTCGAGAGGTCAACCACTCCACCAAGGACAGACACAGTGCCTCCTCCTCCCGCAATTAACGTCACAACCAAGAAGAAGTCAATGGTGACAGAGACAGGCACAGTTGTGGAGTCATCGGCAGATGGGTCTTAGACCCATATTTTTATTGTAGTAGCGTGTATATACAGCGGACTCAGAGGAGGAGTCACTTACTCTTGTTTTATTTTAAATTTCATACCTTTTTGCTTCTGGCATCATATGCACACCTGTCTGATAAGAGACTGCACTCTTTTGTGTTCAGATGACACAACTACGTCGCACATGACGCTAACATTTTGCAGCAACGCGAAGCGCATATTAGCCTGTTGTTTGCACTTTCACATCATTTCACTCCAACTCCCTTCTTTAGACTGAGTATTCGGTCTCATTGGGGGGTATGTAATGGAGTCACACTTGTTACTAGCGTCAACGACGCTATAATTGTTCATTAGAGTATTATGTAAGACAACATCTTGTATTCACTCTAGTTCTAGTCAATCCGATACTGCGATCTGATTCAGCACTGTGTGAAACACACAAGATAGTTCTAACTTGTAACCAATGGTTACAAGAGAAGCCTATCAACACCTCATTTTGTTTTTGCATAATGTTGACTAATATGTCCAGTTCCACCATTGATAAGAAGCCTGTATTATGGGCACTAAGGAATAGCATCTTTTATTCTGCTATGAATTATTCTATTGGTTCAAAGGGTGGTGGATTTGGATTGAGTTCAGAAAGGGTCACTAATAGATTGCTGATTATCTTTCTTTCAATGCAAAATTCCTTGGGTACAGTGCTCACTACTGGTTTTGTTTTGAGTGCTACTAGCTTATACTTCTTTTTGACCTGAACTCCCTTGCATTTAGGGATAATATTGTTAGCAAATGAATCATAAGTAGAATTGTGGCTTCCGGCAAAACCAGATATTAAAAGTTCTTTAGAGTCAGGTGTAGAAATAAAATGAATGTCTGTTGAAAAGTTTTCAGTAATATTGAAAGCTGTGAGGTATAAATATAATAAAGCTTCACTAGTAAGTGATGAAAAGGAATTCAAAATTTTATGGGCTAAAGAGGTATGTGATATAAGAGTTACTTGCCTAGTCCAATGATTATAGTCTAAGATAAGTGCTTCATCTCCATGATCCTCATCACTCATCTCCTTAATGATGCAGGAAACATTTGCAAGGGTCATCTGTAATGTATGGGCATTGCTCTGGTTCAGGCTTCTGGAATTTTCCTCAGGAGAATGTTGGTATTGTTCTTCTGACACCAGAATTAGAGCTGCTAATAGTTAGTGTCATTTCTTCTTCAGATGTCATCTTGACTACTGATCTTGCTAGCATGTCAAAGGGTCTTCTTAATAATAAGTTGTACACAGGTGATTTGAGAATATGAATTTGCAGATAGAATGTAAGGTCACTAATAGTATAGAAAATGTTTTGAGTCATTCTCAAGGATCAGTCAATAGTGCCATTAGTGCTCTGCATATTAAAAATTATTGCAGGTCATAAATAATGCCAAGCTCATTAGCAATATTGGCTGCTATGGAAATGATTTGGGATCTGCTATCTACAATAGATTCTATTTCACTCTTTCTATCCACAGTTAGCATGATAGATTGTATAGCATGAGAATCTTGGGCTACAGTTAGGATGGTGGAATCATTGTCAGATTTTTGTAAGGGCAACCTCTGGAGGCTGTGGCTCAGTCACACAGCTGGCAAAGGGAGATCCAAAGTGTATTAAAGTATATACTGACAATATCATGATAACTACTCACCTGGCAGAGGGAGATCCAAAAAGAACAGGTCTAGAGATTCCCTATGCCAGGTTGGACACTTCTGGGGCCTCTGAAGCATGGAAAACAACTGTACAGTACAACAAAACCTTAAAAATTTGAAAATTGCCTAAATAAACAACTGTACAAACAAGGCAGGAAAACTCTGGACTTTGGAAGTCAGAAAGGCAAACTCCAGTGAGTCCTCAAAGTCAATGTATAGTGAGTGCTGAGTATCTGATAAATAGTAGATGAGACTAGTAAGTGAAGTCTGTAACGGGGCACCAAAGCCAGAGATGTCCTGTGTCTAAGAAAGTTGCTAGAGTCTCCAGACTGTCAATTGTCAGTAGGCCTATAGTGTCCCTTGATGCACTCAGCCCAAGTAGAAGCCTATTACTAGGAGCAACAAAGAAGCTGCAAGATAATTGCAAGGTTGAAGGAGACTACTACCTTATCTGGAAGATAGTGAATCAATGGGCAAAGGGTGTGCTTCAAGAAATGTTGCCAATGGGCAAGAATTTGATAAGTTATTGGGTTTTCTATGCTCAATTTATACTCACCTTCTGCATAGGAAGAAGGCACAGAGGGTTTAGAATCAAATCTCTGTGCTAAACAATGAAGAAATATGGTGGACAAGTTGACCATGCATACATATGTAGAAGATTTTTGATGAGACAGAGATGTTTCTTTTCCTCTATCAGCATGGCTTTGTTTTATTAATTGTTGACATAATTTGGAGTAGATAACTGTGCATAGTATACTGTTATATTGATCATATTCCTTGCCTGATGCCTTACCAGTGCCAAGTACCCTTTAGCAGTAGTCAACAAACTTCTCAAGACATTTGGCACTTGTCTTAAGAGTGGTTATGATATTGGCTGCATAGCCTTAGCAGTTCCCTTGGACTATGGGCAACTTGCCATCTTCTGACAGTTCACAATTGGGAGCAGAATTATTGACAATAAAGTCCAATTGTGTGTTGCCATTATCATCCGCAACATCTCAATTGTCAATGTTATTGTTGCCCACTGCCACAACAGGAGGCAGCTTCTTAACAAGCAGCCTAGGTACAGGCTGCTTAGAAATCCTATATCAAAACAAAAAGAACAAAATGAGCACAAGCTAATAACATAGAAGAAACAATCCACACTGACACAATAAGCAAGTCATCATTGTCATTGTCAGACAAGTCAACAAGTTTTTTTGGTGCAAATTCATCATTAAAATTTGGACTGGTGGCCTTGGCCACAGCTCCAGCATGCAACCTTTTAGGGCTTGACTGGCTTGCAAATAAAGCCTTCTCCATCATGGTATTGGAGCACCTTGAGAGTGCAAAACATAAGGCAAACCACACATGAACATGAACAAATCATAAATCATATACACAGCATGACCACTTGACAACAAGGTTGCATCTTCAGCAGTCAATCCAGCTATGGCCCAGCTACATAGCAGCAGTCAAGCAAAGTAACAAGGAGAATAGAGATACAAACATGGCAGGAGTATCAATGGACAGAATAGACACAGCCCTCTTTTTCTTGAGTGACG
>QGOA01003386.1:0-11043 GCA_003313075.1 Termitomyces sp. MG16
GCTGGACTTTGGACCCCCGGGCAAATCAGTTATTTTCAAAATTCGCAGACGGAGGTCCGCATTCGAGCGAAAAGCCGAAGACAAAAGCTGGAGCTCCATCTCCTTTTGCCAGAGGACAAGTGAAGTGCGGGTTCGTGCTAAAAGCTCAAAGGAACGTGCTGCGAGGCCACCCCTTGGGCCCGACAAATGGTGAGAAATGCCCGTTGATGAACTATTTCAACCACTCACTTGAGGAATTTGGGCTCCTTACCTTTACCTCTCGTATACTTAACATCCTTTTGAGGACTCATTCCAACGCTCCATTCCGGTTGCGCATGTTTATTGGATGCAGCAATATCGGGGTGCTGATCATGAAGAAAGATGTGCGCCAGCTCAGCAGTCCCATTATCCGTTTGAAAATCCGTTGCCAGTGCAATGTTAGTAGTCAATATTGTCCGCATAGAAGTCTCTGTCGAAGTCTCTGTAGGCACAATTATGATGGGCGTTGGCATATTCTTCAGGTTTACAACATGTCTAGCTGGTGTTGGCAGAGGCGGGGCTGGTGGCAGTGGTCGCCGCGGTGCCATAACTGAGGAAGTTTCACCCTTTGTCAAAGTACGAGGATCAGGCAAAGGCTGGAGGCGAGTGGAGGGTCCAGATTCCTTCTCTTCCTCCGTCGTATGTATCACAAAAGCAGGAACAGGTAGTTGCTTAAGATTTTGAGACTTCTGGTTGTTCATAGAAGCAGCTGAGACGGGTTTGTACGGGACAAAGTCAAACTTGAGACCAGATTTCGGCTTGGAAAGAGGCTTATTATGTGCTGGCTGTGATTGCTTCTCATTGAATGCCGAAGTAAACTTAGGGACTTGAACTGGAGCCTTGGGACCATTAGTTTTCTGCCTTTCAAACCCGTCAGCCACAGCCATGACACGCCGACGCTTTTGCGCTGGATAATCCTATATCAACCTCACAAATCAAGATAGAACAGAGGCAGCAAGTCATAACACGAACCTGTTCATTGTTGTCGAACATGGGAGTTGCATTGGAGGCAAGCTTTCAAGGGTGTGACTGGAAGTGTGACGGTGTTGTTCGTTTGCTCTTTTACGGCCACAATGTCGAAACTTGCTCAAGACGCTGCTGCCTTCAAGTCTGTGCTCAAGCGTCAGGATTACACATCATGGCACTCTCAGCCTCCCCCCCCTAGCGAGGCTGCGACAACCGCATCTCTCCAAACGCCAGCTGAGTCGTCCTCACAATCGACGCCTAAAAAGAAGCGACCGAAGACGAGTATGTCAACAGGACTTTGCAAATCTCTTGTACATTAATGATCCATTCAGATATTGTTTATTCTCAGCCTGCGGACACTGGCACAGGTGTAAACGTTAATACCCAATTAGTGTACGCGGTAAATCATCTCAAGGTGCGGTTTAACCAAAAAAGAATTGAGTGCAACGTCGGCTGAAGTCATTTCAGGGTACACAAAACCCCATGCGCTTGCAGGACATCGCCATTGTCACAAATACACCATTAGATACTGACGCATTTCTTCTTGAAAAGTTCAAAGCACACGACCGTATTATATGGGATCCTAAAACCGACCTATACTCATATAAGGTTTATATACATTCTCTCCCAGATTTGTCCTTTTTTTATGCGCATCGTAGCACGAATTCAATTTTCGGAATAAAGCAGCACTTTTAACTGAAATTCAACGGCAAACACGGAAAGGCGGAGGTATTCCAGTCCGTGCATTGAAAGAGTCGTGGAAAGAAGCACCTGCCGCCATTGAGGAGCTAGAGAAAGAAGGCGAAGTTTTAGTTACGCGGACAGTCAAGGATGGTCAACTACGGATGGTTTTTTGGAACGAGATCAAACCAACAGAGGAGGCTGGGGGTATGCCAGTAGAAAAAGGTACGTCGATCTCTCTCTGTAACGCAGATGGTATTCGGATGGATGTCGGACGCTTTGTATGTCGAGTCTCAGACTGACGTCGTGAACTCAGAGTTCGGCGACTTGTGGCACTCTTTAAAGGTTCCCAATGATGTCGATCTCTTGAAACAACTTGCTTCAGGTATATTTTCACCTGTTGGTGGCCCCGGGCCTTCTGAAACAGGTTGGTATAGAGGGTCTCCAGGTTACAAACGCGGAGGCGCCTGCACCAAAAGCGCCTGCAGGCAAAAAGAAAGGGAAACGCGGTGGCGCACCCAGACAGCGCCAAGTGCGCATCACCAATACACACATGAAGGGCGAAATCGACCTTTCACGCGACTACGTGGCACCTGCGAAGCAGAAGTAATATGTTTTCCGAAAGGCGAGATGTCTTGGCCTTTCTCAGATCATGTGTTTATGTCACCATACATACATACCCCCTTCATGGCTTCTCCCTTAGGCCACCTTAATCACGACTATTTTAAAGCTACAGGGGCATTGTCTCTATTAGTGTCATATTTACTGGTTTTGATGCAAACCTCACCGGAGGAAGGTCTTTGAGCGAACGAAAATTGGGCTTGATACTGGATCCAATGCATATGAAAGCAATAGCCTGAACGCAATATTTCAAAAGAAGGGACACATCTTCCCTCTCCTGAATTCAATGTGAGGTCTTGTCCGCTATGGCAGAGGAGCCTTAAAGCAGATTACGAAGCCCAAGCTTCGAAGTCAAAGCGTGCAATCGGTCCTTGAGATTGGCCACATCTTCCATCGTAGGTCTTCCGGCAGTGTTCACAATTCCTCCAGCTGACAGCCCCGCTAACATATCCTCCACGTTCTCCATTTGCCTCCTATCTTCAATACTCTCATGGACCTCCATATCTTGCCCTTCAGCCTCGAAGTGCTCTTTCGCATGTTTTTCTGCCTCCAGGTCGCGCGGTTCAACGTCTGAGAACCTGACGTTTCCGAGTAGAGAAACAATGTCGCGTGCCTCGTGGACCAGGGCTTCCTTCGCGCCCTCAGAAAGACCCAAAGTATCTGAGGCTGCCGATGTCAAAAATGACAGGAGTGCAGAGGAATAACCGCGGATGAGACCGAGATCTCGTCCCACTACGCTGGTAATCGCAAATCCAGCATTAAAGCCTTCCTGAACAAATGCTTCTTTGCCTGCTGTTATTCCTTCGCGATATCCAGCCTAGCATCAATGTTGTAATTATGTGGCTAGAGAATCGTCGAGGAGTCCAGTTAACATACATCAGTGAACTCGGTCGACATTTTCATCCATTCGGCATCTCGTGTTCCTTTCCAGGCCTCGTTATCGTGTGGTTCATCCCATGGCGTATCCATTATTAGGCAGGCAGAGAATCGCTTCGAGACAGGTTATACAGACGTGGATGAGAAGATATTATCAAAAATAGATCTATATCTCAAAAAAATGACAGTAACATGTCAGATTCTCTGCATAAATTACATAATATATTAATGAAATCAGTTATTTGCAATCTATCTATGTCTGAACTCCATCTTCAGGAAACATTTAATGGTTCTGCTCGCGTAAAAAAAGCTCCAAAAAAAATCAGTATTCCGGTTCCTTTCTCCTACACAGCAAGTGATGATGGCACCGATGAGAACCTCTTGATTTTGCTCCATGGTCTCGGTGTGGATGCAATTTATGCCTTGTACAGCACTTTTGCTGAATTACTTCTGTTCTGTTTAGGGGACACTCACTTACCGTTCAGTAAACTTGGTCGGCAACTAAAACTCCCTCAGACTGCTGTCCTTGCTCTACGCGCACCGGAACAGTTCGTCACGAGCACATGAATTCACCTGTCTTATTCTTACATTCTTCTCTGAATAGAGTCCCTTTTCTGTATGAAGATGCCTTTCAATGGTACACCTCTTTCGATGGACTTGGTGAATTGATTGAAAGGCCTAACCCAACACCTGCGCTTGATCTCCTTGAGAAAGTGATTGAACACCTGATTGATGGTTGTGCATGGCCATCCCATAGGATTCATCTATTTGGTTTCGCGCAGGGCGGCAGCGTAGCCGCAGAGTTTGGTATTAAATGGTGGAAAAAACATCGGAATTCCCAAACGCCTGCCGACTCACCTTCGAGTGCGATGGATGGTACTCTAGGATCGATCATCTCAATTTCAGGACCATTATTGTCGTATCCTACGCTGTCAATCAAGAATCCGACACCAATCCTCATAGTGCATAACTTGCTGCCCTCTGAATCAGCGTTACCAGCAAACGCGGTTCCTGACATCAAAAAGGCGTATGATAGCGTGACTGAGAAGACGAGTAAAGAGCGAGGGATGCCTTCATCGAAAGCCGGATGGCAACCTATCATGGAATTCTGGAGCACTCATCTTGGGCGGCGGCAAGTAGATGGACTGTACGAGGTAATGAATGGTGCTGTTCCAGTATCTTCATGACGACGTCCTTCATTTTCGCTTCAAGACCATATCCGACTTCTATCAACCACTTGTTGTATCCTGTACCTGATAGCTCGGCGAATTCACCTCTTATGGAGTACACTCTCCTGGTTTAAGAATAGAACTAAAGCTTTTTTGCTGAGCTTGAAGTTTTCAAAGACGCGAAATAAACGACACATGCCCCAATGAGTGGGTCGAGCATCGATATCGACTTCCAAATCCCCTTGCAAACAAGTTAGAGTTCTTCAGGAGTGCTAAATCTCTAAATGCTCATACATGACAACACAATTAGAGTATACTAGTATGTGGAGCGGCAGAATTCCACTAACATCATAATTTGACGCAGTTGAAGGAACTGATAGCTGGCAATTAAAAGAGAACATGCCAGTACCAATTGATGCGTAAAACACAGGAAGAGGACGAGTTGGCAGGAACTCGGGTCTTGCGCGGACCTAGGCAAGCAAAATGGGCTAACACAACAGAACCCGACGCTTGCTGTTATCTGACATACTGAGACGGATTGCTAGCGATTCAAAGTTAGGATACTTTCCGCATAGCTGTCAGTGTTCGTGTCGGGTATAGCTCATGACGAGATAGTACCAATAGGTTATCTAATTCGCGTGTATTCTGAGGATCTGGATATCTTACCGCAAAGATTTATGTGTGGGACTGCCACTCCTGCTCGCTAAACGACTAGCCATCCGACTGCTGCCATCGTAGTCACTCCCTTCAGCCCGTAATTCAGCATGACCCATTTTGGTCAATTTGTCGTCAAACTCGCAATTACGATAACCCAAAACAATGCGCTCCAAGAGTTCCGAAGTAGAAATTCCCGGAGTGCGCCGCGTCGGAATAAATTTGCCTGATAAAAGTTCTTCGATATAATCAAACATGGAAGACAAAAGAATACACGCCTTGGTTCTTGACGTACGCATATACATCTTCATGATCTGCACTTGCATAAGGGAGTTCATCATGTGCGACGTAGTCTATCTCATATTTCTGGATGAAGGCTTCATCGATCACCCATGGCGCATCAGCGACGATCTCATCAACCCATCGACAATGCCTGGCCGCTTCAAGCCTGATTTAATGATGATGATTGATGCTTAGCTGTTTTATGATTGAGACAAACCTTTCAGCATGTGTCATGACACCTTGAGCCTTGTGTTGCCTTACGAGCTCGTCAGAATTGACGCCCACAAGGAGATAAACAGAAGGGAAGGATAGTTTAGCTTGTCGAAGCTGAAGGGCATGCCTGCGACGTGTAAGCAGGGGTAGGACGTGACAAGGGCGGGATTACCCAAAGTGGAAGAGATCATAAACGCCTAATCAAGGTGTTTCAACAGGAGTGACGTAATGGGAAACTTGATGAGATAATCACAGACCATCTGCATAAACACGAACAGGACGATCACTGGGAGGAGGATTGATCTTGTATTTCCGCCAGGGTTCGCCGTTGATAGCTTTTTGAACGAAGGCTTGGATGTCTTCCGCTGTGAGAGCAGCAGGGTTGAAGGCTGCTTCTGAAGGAGCTGCCACTGCTGGCTCCTCAGGTACAAATAGAGGTGCAGCTGTATGAATCGGGGCTGAGAGGAAAACAGGGTGATTCAACTCTGTCGTTGCGCGTGATGGTATGTGATTGCTCTGCTCAGCACTCGGCGTAGTGGAAGATGAGGGATAGTTAGGAGTGACAGGCGTGCTAAGAGTAGAAGTTGATGATGTGTTGTGGTGATGTTGATGTGGCAGTCGTGAGGAGAGTATATCAGGACCAGCAGTTGCACTGGACTCGACGTCTCCATCATATGTAGGAGAATCTACGCCATCCGAGTCTGATAAGAGAGTCGACGCGAGTTGATGCTTGACACGAGTCGAAGACGGTTTCGGGTGCGGAGCGCGCAGATTACTGGGTAGATTGGCAAACCGGTTGACAGTCGGGACAGACACCGATGAACCGCCATCATCCGTTAAAGGGTCATTGTCCTCTTCCGATCTATTTATTGATCACCCTATTAGTTGAGTAGATATGGCATAGAATCACGCACGCATCATATGCCGGAGAGTCCACTGATCTGGGATATTTTCCAAACGATTTTTTGCTATGTAGAAGCTTGCGAGGGGCTTCAACCGACATAGTGGACGGGAGCAAGTTCGGAGGCAAATTTCTGTGTCACATTTTGCGAGTGTCACATGAGCTTATTTATAATTAAATCATCCCATGCAAAGTTGACTGTCCCTGAGTAGTACGAGGACGTCCCTGCAACGTTCGTCTATCCATGTCAGAGAAGTCTTTTGTGCCACGGAAAACTAGATCACCACTTTCGCTGCTCACGTTTGGAGTAGCCTTCCTTTCGATCTTAGCCTTGGCGGTGTGGGCATTTGATGCGTACAATACTTTTTTTGACGAAGAAACCTACCTCGTGTGTTCCGAGTCAAACAACATTTACACTGTGGTCAAGAGCAACCCCCGAGTGGGGTGTATTTCTGTCAAAGGCTCAAGAATAACCGACACGGGAAGCTACGGTACTGTCGTGACTAAAAGACGATCCAACCACTCCTTACATAGGTTTTGGAAGATGATATTATGCAAAGAAGCCCGTCTAGGATTCGTCTGTCCATTACAGATGTGCTCTCCAAGTATCTACGCAGGACTCCCGAAGTCTTTAATATTGATTCGAATTACATGGTCGTTCCAGGACTAACAGGTATGTCATCATGATGAGCATTCAAGTCCTGAGAGGGAACTTTCAATAGATGCGCACGCGCACATCCTTGAATATGGCCTTGTGAAACAGTTACCTCTGGCTGGTACACGATCTATACAAGGTGAACAAAATAGTCACTTCCATCACGCCTCATTTATATTTGTTACCACCAGAAATTGTTGACTGCATCAAAGCCTATATACATGAATACCCCGAAATTGAGAATGATAAGTCCAAATGGATAGAAGGGATGGGCTGGGACCAAACCAAATGGTCAACACCTCAGTTCCCTACTGCCGTTGCGTGACACCAGTCGTGCTTTCACCGCATTATCTGATATGGGTCCCTCAGTCTGATCTGGACCAAGACCCAGTATTGAAAGGCCGACCCATCTCCTTGTCGCGAGTTGATTTACATGCCAAATGGGTGTCACCTCGCGTCCTAGATTTGATGGGACAACTTCCTGACCACGTTGAAGGCGGACTCATTGTTCGGGACGCCGAGGGTCAACCAACTGGTAACCTCTTGTATCTTCATTAAACGATTACAAAGTATCTGACTAGCTCGTGCATCAGGTGTGTTTGTAGACAACGCCATGGCTCTCATCCCAACGCCAGAGTGGACTGAAGAGCGGATGAACCAATTGTTTAACAAGACAATGAAAGATGCTCTGTCCCATGGGTTGACTTCGATCCACGACGCCATGGCAACACCCCAGCAGATCCATTTTTTCAAGAAGTATCCACATTTCTTAAGAAGCTACTTTTGGGTTAATTTGCTTGCAGAAAGGCCGAAGCAGGCGAACTGCCCGTGGGTTGAATGTTCTAATCTTTCATTTTCAATCAAGTTCAAAATTCTAGAATCGCCTTTATCTCATGGGCCACGTTTCATCAAGCGAGTATTGGGGCTCGCAGATTCCGCAGCTCGTCAACTATGGAAAACAGGGACACCTGACAGTAAGAAGCGTTAAACTTGTTGCTGACGGTAAGCCGTCGATCGTTATCTCCGTGTTCAATGCCAACTCTACATCTAAGGTGCTCTTGGCTCATGGGGTGCCGCCTTACTGGAGCCCTACTCTGATAAACCAGATGTCAGCGGTCTTCTGCTCACACCTCCTGAAGAGCTGTCGGTGCTGGTTCATCAGTTTTGGAAAGATGGTTTCCAAGTTGTGAGTAAGTTTGATGTATCCTTGATTCGGCTTGAGCATTTTCTACTCACCCAGAACATTCACTGCATTGGTGACCGTGCTAACCACCTAGTACTCGACATATTCGAGGATATTCTAACGAAGCAAGGGGGTAATGTAACGGAATGGCGACCGCGAATTGAGCATGCGCAAATCATGACTCTTGACGATATCAAGAGGACTGGAAAACTTGGTGGTGTGCACATTACTTCTCGGGTGATTTGGCAATCCTCGCTAACTACCTTTTTAGTCCTGACTAGTGTCCAGCCTACTCACGCGTAAGAGTATAATCAGTGATTGAACAAATTCTAACTGATATTCCATATCCGCCAGGACTTCTGACATGAGCTACGCTGAAAAACGGGTGGTACGTTTTCGTTTTCAAGCATGAAGCAACATGCTGCCGGTCTCATTTTACTTCTTCTTATCGACATGTAGGGTCCGGAACGGATCAAGGGCGCTTACGCCTACCAATCATTGCTCCAGTGCGTTCAGGTATCTCGAGCCAGTCCTTTTCTCACTTCCTCAAACAGAGCCTCCCCCAACCACGTTCTTCCACTTGGCTCTGATTTCCCAGTCGAGTCTATTAATCCTCTGCTCGGATTCTACGCGGCTATTACACGTCTTCATGTTGACCCAGAACATCCTGATGTTCCAGGAACTTCCCCGCACGGTAGCTGTGGCTGGTGCGTCACTGTTATTTATAAATCTTTTGTCTTTGATTTATGTCCCGGGGCACAGGTACCCTGAACAGAAACTGACGCGCGAACAGGCGCTGAAAGGAATGACGCTGGATGCAGCATACGCGTCGTTCATGGAGAAAGAGATTGGGTCCCTGACCCCTGGCAAGAAAGCGGACTTCGTTGTTCTGAACAAAGATATCATGACAATTCCTGTGTCTGAAATCTTGACGACAAAAGTCGCTGCTACTGTCGTCGATGGACAAGTGGTCTATGGCAACCTGTGATTCGTATGGATGTGTCTTTCAAAGATCGATCATCCGTTGACTCTTCCTTTACTTGGACGTTCCCTGGTTACCTGAGTACTGTCTTCTCCTTGAGAAGACGAGTTTACTTTTTGTTTTCTCAGAATGTCGTTAATGAAATACTATTCCATTGGAAGTCATCCAATCCGCGTGAAAGGAAACGGCCTTGTGGAATTTAACAAGTTTATGCCAGAAAGCAACGACAGCCCATATTATGTTTTCCGAAACATGCTGGCCCGTATTCAAGAAACCTGTAAGGGCGGCGATGTCGTCACCTCAGTGCCTGCCCGATAGGGAAGAACAACTGAGGTAGGTGACACGTCGACTCAAGTTATCAACCAGAAGGCAGGTAACCGCAGAGAAGCTAAAAATGAGTGACGTGGTTCCGTTACCAAACACCATTGTCAGGGATATGGTGGCCATTATCACTTTGTTCAACCAACTATACATCATGGATATCATAGACGACGACGGCCGCATGTACCCTCAGTTCCGTTTACAGGCTACTGAGGGGTACGCTATATATTTACTACATACACATTCACACGAATCGTAGTCGTACCTAGATAATCTGCTTACAGTGTGTTACTAGGTACATACAATGTAGTTCCGTTTACACGCTACTGAGGATAATTCGCTTACCGTGTGTTACTTTAGGTATAGACGACGATCTACCCACGCTTGTACTAACTAGCTTCTGATGTTGATATCATCTAGAATCTTTGTGATTCCTTATCTCCTCTTGATTTGTTCTTCGTCACTGTTGGCATGGATGGGTCTTTTGTTCATCACGTCTGGTCCGTGACGTAGTTCATAGATTTACTTCATCGGAAGTCGTCTCCAGCCTCATTTGCTTTTTATCCCTAACGTGCGCCTACGGTTTTCTTTATTGTGCCTGTTATAGGTCCAGGTCCATCAGTCACGGTACACCCCGGTTGGTCTTTGAGGGAGGGTTTAGTGTAGTTACTAGAAAGTGACTACTTAAATCATGGTGAATAATTATCTCAAATGCTGAAGAAATAGTTACACATGAACCTATCTCTCAGGAAAGTATTCAGCGAGCCCTACATCAAATGTTCACACCATGGACGTGGAGAATTGATGCCCCATCTTCAAACCCTCTGTACATCGAATACGAGGAGCGACGCTGAGTCAATTTGAATTAGAAAGCGAGTAGATCTTACCTTTGTTTATCACAGTAACCACATGCACAATATCAACTGCGTACATACTTGACCAAAGCAATGGTGATAATGTGGATGACCAAATTGACAACAAGAAATGATCCATCTCGAAAGCTGGCGTGTGTTTGACTTTTGAAATGGCCAGATAGATATGATAAGTAGTAAATGTATACAAATGAGAACACACGATCCACTTTGATGGGTCCAGAATGTAAATACAGAGAAGCAGAGAAGTCACAGCGAAAGCATTGCCTAAACCCAGATAGATACAATGAGGCACTAGAAAAAGGGAAAAAAAACAAGATGCACGCTAGGACAGGTATCAATTACAAAGCAGGGTATCCGTGCGCCCTACATTTAAGAGCTCTCCAGCCCAGCCTTGCTAACCCGACGCATAGGCTGCAAGGTATTCTCATCCACAGGCGCCCGTCGTGCGTGGCGATAGCGCCCTGAGGCATCTTTAACTTCCATCTCCTGCCCAGAGTCACCGTTAACTCTATCGAAAAGTCCCCCTGCCGACATTGAGCCGATCGTCAAACCATCGATCTCCATCCCGCTCAGGGCAGGTGGCAAACTCTCCCGCACGTGGCCACGACGGAGGTGTCCGCCACCAGAAACCCCAGCGCCGAATGAG
>QGOA01003390.1:0-27601 GCA_003313075.1 Termitomyces sp. MG16
TGTTTCCATTGGCGGGGAAGTAGAGCCATCCCGGCAAGGTACAGAACCCAGAATATCTAGAAAAACACAATGAGGCACGCCGTCAGAACCTGTCAGCCTCAGGTAACCTCTCGACTTACAACAATCAGTGCTAACCAAGCACTCTTGGCTGCTTGCGGCACTCTGCTTGCTCCTAGAAAAGCGACTTCCCACTCAGTATATAAGCCGTAGTGAACCTGACTTTTTGTTAGTTAAGCAGATCGTTAAACAGATTGGTAGAATGAACTTGAAACGCGGCAAGTATGAATATTACCAGCCCAAGGAATACGTGGAGGTAATTCTGTGGGGGCCGACGTCCTCGGAATAACGACGAAAATTTGAAAAAGTGGATGAAAACACCAAGGAGCAGCTGTACGAGGTAGATGACCAAAAGCGCAAGACCTGTTTTTTGATGCGTGTCGATAAAATGGCCCATTTCGAGCGCTTGTGCAGTCTGGTGACCCAATGACCATCCGGCGTATATGACCGGCCCGGAGATGAGAAATTGGATCAACCAATGAGCAGTCCACCACCTGGACGTAGATGTGTCTTTAAAATCGATCACTTCGAGGAATGAATTTACCTTGCGGAAAAGGTTCGGATGAATCTGGCAACCAGGGAGCCAAGGGGGAGCAGGATAAGGAAGCCCGTTGTGCACAAGATAGCATGTGTTTTGGCGGTCTCCTCCGTGGAAGATAAATGTTGCTCTGGCATGAGACGTTCAAGGAGTGAGGTGGAGGATTACAGTAGAGCCACAGCAATTCTCTCGCAACCGACTACATGCGGCAAAGACCGTGATCTTGCAGACAACGAACGAGAATATAATGCGAAGGATTGGTTGAAAGTGCGAAATTGGAAGAATTTTCCCATCTATACCTGTCAGCTTTGGCCTGAAACAACGTCAAGATTCTCACCAAGGTGTTTCCTGAGAATGATTATATCTTGGTCAAGGAAACACATATGAACAAAAAGCAACTTCTGGGAAGCTCAGTTATGACATGAATTTGAAGTCAGGCAGTGGAACGTTCTGCCTAAAGAAGTTACACTCGACGAACCAGCTACCTGTCCCATTAGAACAAAGGGCGTTACTATCCTATGCGTTATGCTGAGTGGACAAGGCTCTGATAACTGTCAGTCATTCATAGCGGGAAACCGAACCACTACAGGCAATCACATTATAAAACTACAAATGATTGGTATCACCGGAATTATCTTCATCCATGAGCAAGTCCTCGAACTCAGGATGATTTCACTACAAGAGATGGTCGGAATACTTAGTACGTCGAAGTGAACGTCTACGCAATCGATATATCCATTAAAAGTCGAAAAAGAAGTCAGACATGTACAAAAGATGCGATGACAGTGCATATTCCTCAGAAATAGGTGACCTTATCTTGACACCGTCGAAGCTCATGATTGATAGACCTTATAATGTCCGCAGATACAGTCACTGTGAATACTACTGCGAAAATGATATTGAGATTCTGCCTGCAGAAGAACCAAGACCAATTTGTCACCGTTTCATCATGACCCCACTATTGGTTCGTGAGGAGCTAAGCATACCCAGTCTTCATCGTCGCTTTTTTCGGTCGCAATAACCTTCCCAATTCTCCGCTGCTTCTTGGGAGAGGTCCCTGCGTCATTCCTGTCTTCGTTGATATCTAATTGGCGCTTCGCCTTATTAGGGCTATCGGTGCCAGTGTTCGTAAGTTCCAGACCAAACGTGGCCTCATGTAGCCGACTACTGGGAAGTTTCGCCTCCCCGTCTACATCCATCTCAACATCTTCAGTGCAAGCAGCTTTTGTCTTCTTCTGCTTCTTCGCCTTCCTTGGAGGTTTTGGCGTCGGCATGAATTCCTGATTGTTCTTGATAGCCCAATCAATCTCAACGATCCTATAACCATGAAATTGCACGATGGTGCAAATGCACGGCGAAGAGACAATGGAGTCAGAATCTCGACTTTTCTTGGGATAACATACAAAGGAAAACATGAACAACGAAAAGTATCCACCTTTCCTTCAGCTTGATGTTATCAGGCACGTAACTTTCTGCCCTGCGGTAAAGATCTAATGCAACTTGCAGGTCACCTCTGAGCAATATGAGTTACATGTGCCTCTATCATTATTATTAACGAACTTTTCAGAATGAGCGCGAGCGAGAGCGACATAGGCTCTACCGGTTTTTTTCTTTGAAACAGGAGAGAGCACATCTGCTAGCTGAGCTTCCTTGCTTCCACGCTCACTGTAACCACGTCAACGAAAGATACCGATCAGAATCAAAGAAACCCACAGTTTCTGCTCCAGCTCCTGTAATCGCACTTTGAGTTCCTCATCGAGATCTTTGTGGCGCTTGATAAGAGGTGTGAGAACACCAGAAGGAAAAGTCTGTTCCTTTTTGGGGGATTGTGACTTCATCCGGGCCGCATTGTAGGTCTGTCGTTGCAACTCCAACTGTTGTTCCTGTGCACGACGTCCCTGCTCTTCTAGCTCGCGTTGTCTCTCTCGCTCCTCCAGTCGTCTGGAGACCTCGGCCTCCACAGCTCTTGATATCTGAGTTGGAGTGATGAAGTATTACTTAGATACGACGAAAGTTTGATGATTAGAAGTCGTACCCGATCATCGATCTCCTTCTCTGTAAGTCCCAGCCCAAAACTACCGGAGCGGTCGCTTGATTCTTCTTCCTTAATTCTTTCGACAAAACTTGGGAGGCCTTTCCTCGAGTTAGGGAGTACAAATGGCTGATGTCCACCAGATATCGATGCACGCGGAACTTTGGAAACTGGTACTAAGGATTGACGTGACCGCAGAGACCCTGCACCAGAGCTCGATCCAGCAGTCGAGATGGTTTGGATTATTGCAGGTGCAGGTTTAGCAGGAGGTGGGTGCATTGCGATGGCCGCAAAGTGAGCTTTCGGAACAGGTCGGTTATCTAAGAAAGAGGAAGGTGTCAATAGCATCTAGTCCATGCCGGAAGACAACATACCGCGCTCGTTGATGATGGGCTTGTTCTCGACATTCTTTGTCCGCACAGCAAAACTAATAGAATGTCAGAGGTGTCACAATGAGCACGGAACCACCCACTTGAGCGTGTTTAATGTATCTTGTCTAAACTTGGTGCCTGGCGCGAGATTGCAAATCAACAAACCTATCGATGAGCCACCTAGAGCATCCTGCAATATCCTAGTGAGCTTTGAATTTCGGTAGGGGATACGTGACTGAAGATGTTATATGAGTGTCTGATTGACAGATCATGGTGCGTTCACTCACTGCGCCTGAATTGAGAGCGTGAACGACCTGGCCGAGAACACTTAGTGATTTATTGATAGCCGCAGATTCAGCCATTCGAGATGGGTCATTCCCAGTGAGCTTGTTGTTTTCGGAGCCAGCAAGATCAACAAGATTGATCTTACCAATAAGCGCTGTTTATGATCATTGTTAGCAGCAGAAAGTTTGCACTTCATAGAGACAGACTTTTGTTCTCGAGAGGATCATACAACCTCGCTTCTATTGTCAAGACAGCATGGGATCGAGATGACGCATGATTTAAGTTGGTCGAGCCTACGGAACGATGTTTTGTAGCTCGACTGTATTTAGGTCAGTCGACAGAATGCAAGGCACATATGAAAAATTACTTGTAGATGGTTTCAAACTCTCCGAAACTTGAGATAGGTTCAGAAGTCAAGTTGGCAACAAAAACAATGCCCGCATCATTCTCGCGGACAGGAAGCTTTGGGGCCTGTAGGACTTATCAATTGTGTTGATTATCTGTGGGAAAGGAGGAATATACATTCTCTCTCGTCACAAGAAGGTCATAAACTTCATCCTTATAAATCTCCATGTATGATGTGAGGAGGGAGACATTGTATCCAGTAATTGTTTCTTTCTTATCGAACATTGCCTAGGGCCATGTCAAAGAAACTGCAACGAGAAAGTGAGGAAAGGCTTACCCGTATTGTCCGAGGAATGACACCTGGTTCCAACTTTGTACCCTGCATAGTATGGGTCTTACCAGACGAAGTAACCCCGTAAGCGAAAATAGTGACCGTCTAGAGAAGTCTTAGTGTCCTTTTCATAATACATCAAAGCCATGCTAGCTCACCACGCCACTATAAACGACGTCGATGATGGGTTGAACATCGTTCTGGAATATCTCCTCCTGGGTCGAACTCTGGTCATAACAGCTCGAAAACCTAGAACGAGCTCCAGTATGTCATGTACAGAATTGATAGCACTTACGGAAATTTGAAAATTTGTGAGGGGTCTCTGGGATTAGTGACGCTTATAACACTGCCACTGTAGGAGCTATCATTGCCTGAGTTATGCATAACCTTCACTGAGCCGTCGTCTAGTTCTCCATCGAGCCTTGGTCGTAATCTTGCTATGATCTTGATTTTGCTGGACGCCATTATTGCGGCGGGGAGATAATGCTTCAAGGATGGGTTAGACAACCAAGTTCAAGTTCAGCCCAAACAGGGTCGCCGCGGACGACGTTTGGCTGATCACGTGATCGCGACATTGAGCGGAGTTAAAAATGTGAGCAAGTACATTTAAGAGCACTGCTGGCCGCTGGCACCAGATTGTGTTGCCATTGGAAGAAGGAGAAAAGAAAGCTGTCATACCCTTTCCAATGTGCTGATTCTCAAAATAAAAAGGCACTTTGCTTTGTTGAACAACTTTTTCTGTTGGAAATCAATACATTGGAAATGGCATGACAGATCAGCAGTGCTTAAGCCTGTTTCAAGCTCAAGAAGCTCGAGTTGAGTGGGTCTTGTCTAATCCATTAGCCATGTATCCTAGAGATTACAGCTACTACTATTCCACCCCTATAGCTTGGAGTCCCCTCTGAGTCGGACAAAACAATGTTTTACCACAACCAGCCATCCTAAGTATTTAAAACAAGGCATGCAATAAAACATACCTAATGTGTTTCTGACTTAGTCTGGGGTGAGACAAGGTCTCGTTGCTGAGTCCCTTGGTGGCGAATGGTCAAGCAGTTGTCACGCCTGCCGATTCAGCGGCAAGGTGGAGTCTAAAGTTCTCCCGCGTCTCGGTCGTTCTTTACAGTGCAGCGGAGTGTGAATTCAGCATCTTACTAAGGTGTGACGCCTTCGTGACATCCGACTCAGAGGGCACTCCGAGCTATACTATCGTATGGCCGGAAAGTACAAATTCTAGCCATTCTTTTTCTGTAGGCTTGTCTTCCGCACGTATGGCCTCGGAACTTTCAGAGCATCTAAAGATGGTTCTTAGGTAGAGATTTATAATTTTTACGAGAAATTTATTGTTGCACAAAACGTGTCGGCTGATGACCGAGTGAGAGGTACCAAAATGACTGGGAAATGCAAAATCCGTCACACCGGGTCATAGTCCAAATTCAAATTCCGCCGTCATCCATTTCATCGCCAGCCCTATGCGGAGCTTCAATGGCTCCCTAGTTGTCACGCTCTCTTTCATTGCATAGAAAGATAACCACCTTTATGAGCTTTTTGCCACTCGGTATGCTTCGGAAAGGTGTTTCTAAGTCAATTTCTATGCATAGAAAAGTTTTGTATACTCAGATTTCGTATATTCCATCTTGATTTATTTGACCGAGCTCCGTTAAGTGACAAAACTGGCTCTGATTTCACACTTTCATGCCTCTGACATTTTTTTTGTCTGAAAAAAAAGTACAGGGAAGTCTTGATATATACTATAGGTATCTACAGATTTTTTGCCAGACTCAGCAGGTGAGCAGAACGAGTACAGTAATGCATTTTGCACATAGCGACCCTTTGCACATCGTGACACATGACAGTAGGGGTGGAATAGTATACGAATCAGAAGCCCAGCGTCAGGGCGTTTGAATTTATGATGATCTCTGTGTCTAGTATGGTAGTGCTAGTAGATCGGCAGATATACTCTATATTGGATGATCCCTTTTTGTCGATCGATATGGACATTCTTCAGCTGACCTCGTATCTATCAATCTAGGATCTGGATTAAGTTCTTTTGGCTCTCCTGGTGTCGTCCATATATATGTAGCTCATACCTTTCCTCTCACACTCCACATTCTTGTGATGAGGCCAACATACTTCACATCGTCGACCTTGAAGCCGCATTCTAAGGCTTTGTATCTTGAGACTCCCATAGACTCTCTTTTCGCTCTGTTTTCACGACATCACTCTTGCTCTTGTGGGTGATGGATGAGGAAAGGGGCGAAGATCAACTGTAGAGTAAGCTGTGCTGAGTTGAACCTGTAGTCATGGGTCTGGCTCGAGCTCTGTATTCTCACTCTACATCCTCTTGCAATTTATGCGACAAATTACCTTTTTCATAGCTGATCACTTTGGACATATTCTTTCCTAACATTCAAATCTTCCTAATGACAAATCAATGAATGATACTCAGAGTGAAAAAGAACGCTGAGGCAAATCTCCGAACCCGATGTCGTCTAGCCTTGTTCCATTCTGGTCCGTGCACCACTCAAAGCGTGCACAAGGCGGCCACAGCCCGTCCGGTTCATTGCCAGCATCCTTCAATAGCAGTGCAACAACCCCATGGGGTGGAACTTGATGTGCTGTGAAGTTACGCACAGCTGTCCCATTGTCTGTGTGGGTCCACAAATCCTGGAGAGAAGTGTGTCAGGATTCGAACGAAGTCAACAAGAGTAACAGAAACGTACTCGCACGGAATATTGCCTGCCAGCGCGGATCCATGGTGACTCTGTCAGGTTGAAAAACATGTCTGCTGGCTCGTTCAAAGTGTTGAGCTAAGGAATATCGCACTTTACAGCCTCCGTATGGTTGAAAGGAGCATAATACACGCACCAGCATAAACACTGTTCCGTTCTCGCTCTCGCCACTCCAGTACTGTGCCGGAAACGAGGAGTTGCTAGTCCAATCTTTCTATTAGAAAATAAGTATCTTGCTGCAGGATTATAGTTTTCGAGCGCACATTGATTCCCCACCTGAAAGGGCTAATAGACGTTCCAACGACTGGATCTTGATTAATTGCGATAATCTCCCTATTACCGAGGATCTTCAATGTATCGTTTGTAGCCACGGAGAGCTGTTGTGGTATCATGGAACTTGATCAAAAAAGAAAGGAGAAAACCTACGTCCGTTGACTAAGGGATCGAAACAGGGTTAGTTCATAGTAATCATTATATAAATCACATACAATGAGGAGTGGAGACTTCATCAATGCCCAAGCGGTAAAATGCGACTTTGCCTCATCAAACGTGAGATCACCATTGCCCCTGTTAATGCATCAATTGGCTGTGAACACCGACGGATGATGACGAATACCACTTACACCTCCAGCTAGGTTTAAACTATCATGAGCGAGGCATGTTTAGAGAAATTACAAATCACTGACAATGTCCATGTCGTTATGACCATAGAAGTCGGTTGCTGAGGTTATGAACGAGTTCCTAGAGGGACACATACACAATCAGGACTTTTGAGTGGTCTCTAACGAGAAAAGACTTGCTTATTAACGATACTGGCGAGTACATCCCATCGCGGGCCTTATAAAAGTTCAGAGTTTTAAGAGAATTTCCATCTGGGAAGGTTGAGTGCTCACCAATATCTTCCGTTGTCTGCGCAATAGAGCATGAACAAATATTATCAAGCAATGATTGAATTCACATACTCTCCAAGACTGCCCAAGGCGGCTTGCCCACAACCATGGTTGTTCCTACAACATAGATCAACACTACGACATGACAAAATGTCGTTCAAGGCCTACCCGTCCCCATTCACAAAGTGAGAAGAGGATCGGAGGTTTATCGGACGTCTCTGCAAGGTTTGTGATAGCATTCGCCATTCTTTGATACTCTAGACCTCGAATTCAAGTAGAGTTCAAACTGATTTAGACAAAATCAACATACTGCCGTAGATCCCTTGCTTGATAATTGAGTCGAACGGAACTGTTCACACGGTGATGAGACAATGTCATTTCCTGTCAAGCAATGCATTCACAATACCTGCACAGTTGTCATATCTAGATTCCCGTAAGCGATGGATTCGAATGCGACAATTAAAACTCACTTCAACAGTTCAAAACCCCACTCCTGGAATTGCTTAGCATCCCTATTGGCCCGGTAAATTCCATGAGCAGTCGCTGGCGTCCTCATATACATCGGACGCACCTGTCTTCGTTCTCAAACGAACCCGGGTAAAGCTGACAAGTGAACCAGCCGGAATCACTGTACTACAGAAAAATAATTATGGAGACTCTATGAGCGAGAGATGAGTTCTTACTATTCCAGCTTTACTGTATAGGCATTCATCTTGCTTGGTTATCAGACACAAATAAAAGGCCGAAAACTCACAGGCCCAATGCGTGAATCTTGTCTGTGAGACTTTTCATCCCCGAGGGAAAACGTTCTTTATCTAGTTACAACGCCTAGTCAATCTGGGCGGTCTGACAAGGGAAAAGGGAAAAACATTACTGGCAACAAGATCCCCTGATGTACTTCGGTTCTTCTCTGACCAACAATCATCGATGTTAACGTGATCATATCCAACGTCCTAGAAGATTGAAAAGGACGAGTAAAATAAATCAAAATCAAAATCACTGACTTGAAGGCCGAGAGATGTCATCAAGCTTGCTGTCTGTAGGACCACTGTCTCGTTAATGTTACACTAGGAAAGCCAAATAAGTCCGAGAACTATTCATAACTCCAATACTTCTCACAGCATATGCATTCCAAGCTATTTTTCAGCTGTCAGCGCCTGTTTGTCTGGGCGATAGTCACTCAACTGTTGTATCCCATAACTGGTGAATAGTAAGGTCAAGTCCTAAATGTCGATCAATTCACAACGAGCTTACATGGCAGACGGCCCACGCCATTGTTGAGAGCGAACGTCCTCTGCAGACTAGACAGCACTAAAGTCGCAGTTATAAGATACATAGTGAACGATACGTCACAAGCTCCGCCGGTCAAGTACACCTTTTATAGCTTATTGGAAAAAAGAAGCATGCCATCTATCATGGCGTGGGCATTATGACCGTTCGAGAAGCCGTCTATATTGAAGCTGGAATTCTACTTAGACAGCACATGTAAGGATCAGCTGCCTCAAGCTTTTGGGGTTGCACACAAGTGAATATGAACAGATCGCTGTTTTAGGTGATGCAGGAGCTCAGTACATCGGCAATTCGCCTCTAGAGTCGTCCAGTCATGGGTCTGGAGAAGGATGAAGGACCTTGAAGCCTGCTCAAAGCTCGCTTCTGGCCCGAACAAGACGGTTGATATCAGGTCCGACCGCCCTTTCCCGCGGTCCGGGTCATGGTCACAACGTGACCAAGAACAACGATGAGCGAAGCACGGCAATACGGCGAACTCGCCACTCAGCTCGTCATGGAGTCGCGCCGCTCCACTCAGACGGACACTCTCCTGAAATACAACGATTCTCTCGTGCGCGCCCTCATCCGTGAGCAGCGAGATCTCGAAAAGGCCGCCGAGCCTCTCGCTCTCCTTGACGGCCCCCCCGCACCTGCGCTCATCGTCATCGAGACTTCCATCGCCAGAAACAAGCGCTGCTTGCTTGCGTATCATACGCATCGCACAGATCGCCTCCGTGACATGTACTGGGCCGTGGGCGGCGCCCTTCCTCATATACTCTCCAACCAGGACATCCGTAGCCGCCTTTCACCGCATGAGGTTGACTTCTTACGCGAATACCACGCATCAGTTATGGACTTCCGCGCTGATTTTGCGGACGAGCTTGATATCATGGCCAGCATCACGCAACCGCCCAAAGACCTCCACGTCCTCGTGAGGGTTGTAAGAGATTGTGGGGAGATCCAAACAGAGCTGGGGAACATCAACTTCAAGAAGGGCGAGAGGTACATGGTTAGAAGAGTGGACATAGAGCATCTTATTGTGCAAGGATACCTGGAAGAAGTCTGATGATGCAACTTGCCGCCGCGCTTTACTGTCAGTGCGCTCTCGAGTGTCTTCTGGAGCTTTTGGCGACTATTGCCTAGCTGCCGGTGACCTAACAAAGCCGGAAGTAGTCGTGGGCACGTATGCATTTGGGTATACTTCTACTTTACACTCTATACTGGCCGAGGGAAACCTCCCGCCCATGGTGGAAGCTTGACATCCCTAAGGTTGTGGGGGTCGAATTTCGACGCCATTCAGGAGTCTATCGTGGCGCCAGCCAGGGCTACCGATCCAACGAGATTGTCGCGCAACGATTAATTCCAGAAGAAAGATTTAGAATAGTTTGCAGAATATACAGGATACCTAACTACGATAAGCTCATTAAAATACATCATGAATCACTTAAGCATATGTCGTGACCTTGCCCTCCCCAATATGGCCGCAATGAGACCTTGTACATCCCCACTTTGTAAGTGGGCTTCAATGAGATCACCCACCTCCATCCCTAGTTCCTCTAGCCCCTTCGTCTGCACCGCCGCCAGATTCCCCGTGTCTGGCACGAATATCAACGTGATCGTTATTCGGTGGGGGGGTTCACCCTCCACCAAGGGATCAATACCATAAGTATACCTCAGCTCATTTTCGGATGCAGCGTACGATTCTTGCAGGTCCACCATTGACCGGTGCAATTTCGTCGATGCCGTGTACCTTGACATTTCATCATCGGTACCGAGGCAACCAACTAGGATTCGCAACACGTACCATGAATACAGAGGTACAAGTCTTGCGTCATCCTCCACCCGCGCCATCTTTACCGCCTTCTCCGCTTCCGCGCGCTCAGTCCTAAGCGCTTCCAAATCCAGCGCATCCCTCTTTACCTCCTCTTTAACAGTCTGTACTTGCGCATTCACAGCCTCTAGTTCGTCGTTTAGCGCTTGCATCTCCTCAACTTGGTCCACAAGTTTCTGATCTGCGAGCTGTATCGTCAGTCTCGGGTGTGGATGTGTTTTTCGTATTCGTGTGAGTGCAAGACGCGCGTCGATAATTTGTTGTGCAAGAGCAGATGCTTCTGTTACCATCCCTCTTACTTTCTGGTAGTCTAGGATCATCTGTCAACAATAGCCTTGTAAAAAATTGAAGAAAAAAAGACGCACCGCTCTCAACAAGGGGTGCAAGTGTGCGAATATCCTCCTGCATCTCCACCAAGCTCTCCTTGGCAACCTTTAGTCTTTCCTTCTTCTTTGCATTACTCGCCAGAAGCTGTTTATTATCCTCTGCTGTCACAATTGGTGCGTCATCTATATCGCTCACGATGGACTTGACGTATCGGTCCTTCGCATTCTGCTCCAAGTACTGGAATTTCAGTTTTCTAAGAAAAGACTAGTACTTAAGAATTAGCCATATGGTCAGGTGATACAGAGGTGTTGCACGCACAATCTGAGCAGCCACGTCAGCAGCAACTATCCTAGGATCTCTGACACCCTCCAATTCCTGAGTGTCGTCCGAATCGGGATCAAGTTTCCAGGAATGAAAGTCAGTGACACTGCGCAAGAGCGGGATGTTTGCCTTTTCAAGCGCTAACTTGAATGTTTCCGCAGATTTGAGAAGCTGCTCCTGCTGCGGCGTTCCGAAGGAAGACGACCGCCGTTGCATGGCCATGATGGTGTTGATTCAAGGGCGCGTCGACAGGACATGTGACCGTATCCATGAGTACACGATAACGTCACACGGAAAATGTGAAAGGCTATCAGTCGGAACAGTGGAATCACTATGGTTTTACAGTACAAATCAAGCCCCTATATATGCCGATGCACTGCTTGTGCGTAAGAGTAAGTACGGATTGCATGGCGGTGTAAACAGAAATGGATTTAAACGATCTCACCTGTGACATATTCTGCACGTGATCGCATCATCCACGCAGTGACGTAACAACTAATCTTTTCTTGATTCTTCATCATGGGCAGAAAAAACTCGGGCGCTTCTTCATCCAGAGGCAGTAAACGAGGTCGCGGGTCATACAGGGGCACATCAAAGAGCTCCACGTTCAAGCGACGCGAAAGGGACATATCCGGACGCCTTGATTATGGAGATGTCGACGAGCGGCCGGATAGCGCGGTAGACGTTGTCAGTGACGACGAACAAGTCAAAAATCAGGATTCAGATAGCAATAGAGAAGATGAAGTTACGGATGATGATGTACAGATAGACGTACCTGTCGCGATGTGGGTGAGATCCTGTTGGCAAACACCAATTCATTACACCTCATACAGCGCTTAGGATTTTGATCACTGCGATCCACGGCGCTGCTCTGGTAAAAAGCTTGCACGCTTGGGTCTCATAAAAGAGCTGAAGGTTGGCTCTCGGTTCAGAGGCATTGTCGTTTCGTCAGTCTTTCTGGTAGCCCATAATTGTCGCCGCTGACCTTGATACAGACCCAAGGGAAAACAAGTCATCAGCCCTTCAGATCGGGAGGTAATACTAAATGGAGGCCTTGCTGTAGTTGAGTGTTCATGGGCACGACTCGATGATGTCCCATTTGGAAAGATCGCCAGTCCGCATGAACGCCTACGTGGGTTTATATATTCGATTTTAACTCTTACCTGAATTTGAGGTTCAGTGCCGTATCTTTTGGCTACGAATCCTACCAACTATGGGAAACCCTGGCGTTTGAATTGTGTCGAGGCATTAGCTGCAGCTTTCTACATTACAGGATTTGATGCATATGCACAAAAACTGCTCAGCGGTTTTGGGTGGGGTGGCTCTTTTTATCTGGTCAATCGGTAAAATAGTTCCATATCTTCCCCGGCTTTACGCCTGATGTGCCCCTAGACCATTCTTCGAACGCTATAAGACGTGCAACTCTGCCGACGAAGTTAGCGCGATGCAAGATCGTATCATAGATGACCTCGAAAAGAATTGGACAGAATCACGACGTCAAAAAGGTCGTTTTTCTACCCTCATTGACATTGTAGCAATGTTTTAATCTTGTGTACAGAGCAACAGGGCGATGAGGGCGAAGACCTTTTATTTGTCAATCCCAATCATCAACACTTTGACGACGGTGATGAACCTCCTCCCCCCGACTCTGATAACGACGAAGCTGATGACGATAAGGCACGTAAGTTAACATGATTTCTCAAAGGTTACTCGCCACACGTCCAGATATTTATCGGATCTACCTTCAATACTTTGTGTACAAATCTGGAGTATCTAGCCTACATGACTTGGGAGATATTCTCCCGTTTTTTTTTTTCACGGTTTGTTTGTCAACGAGAAAAAATAGCTTGTACTGTTGTTTGATGTGTACAGGTACAGCCTGGATGCTGAGCGCTGAAATCTGTGGTTACTAATCGAGATTTGCGGAGAGTCAGCAGTCACTTTGATTGATTCGGTTATGATTAGTAGCCATTGAATTCGATCTCAAAGATCACTATCGCAAGGATGTTGTGTCGGTGTGTCGTTCGCGGTTCAATTAGTGAGTACATTGTCTTTGTAAGCATGGCCAAGGTACAACGTGTAAGCCAGATAATGATGAATATTTCTATGGTTCGTCGATGAAACCCAAACCTCACATCCCAACCTGACACCTCCTAGTAAGAAATATCGCGCGCCCAGGAGTGACTATTTCTTCATACCGATACGAGCGCCGTGTAGGAGGAAAAGGAGCAAATCAGGCTATAGCCATCGTCAGGGCAGGAGGTGTAGCAGATTTCTATGGCTCAGTTGGTGAAGACGGCCTGTGGGTCAAGGATACCGTTGCAACATTCGGCCTCGATCCCAGCGGGATCTCTATTTCTAATGTCTGCTCGACTCTAGCTGTCTTTCATTGGTGCTGATTGTGTTAGCAAGGTTCCGACAGGGCGAGCCTTGATCCAAATATCTGACAGTGGCGAGAACAGCATCAGTAAGTTGTCACAGCTCACGGTTGGCAGGTTCGTGATAGACTCCCTGTAGTCCTTTTCCCAGGCGCCAATTTCAGCCAACTCACCGAAGAGACTTGGGAAACATCAAGAGTCGCCTTTCCAACATGCACACATCTCCTTTTACAAAACGAGATTCGTATGGAGTCTACCATTTATGCGCTTCACAAGTTCAATAACGCGACAACGATATACAACCCATCGCCAATTCCCTCCTTCCAGGAGATCAAGGACTTTCCTTGGGACAAGATTGACTGGTTAATCGTGAACGAAAGTGAGGCCGAAGACCTCTACAAGATTCTCTCTGAACATGGATCGACAGTTAGTCTCGGAAAGCCTGGCAGCGACATTCTTATGTTACTATCCGCTCAACCTGTGCTTGCCACGACAAACATAATATGTACTCTTGGAAAAGACGGCGTGGCAGCTTTCATTCCTGCCTTCCATCGGCAAAACTTGGAGAATTGCGAACCTTCTATCATACAGCTTCCCGCTGCTGTACTTCAAGGCACTGTCCGAGATACGACGGGAGCAGGCGACTGTTTTACTGGGTATTTTGTTCAAGGCTTGATGGAGTTTGGGCCTCAGGCTAAGCCCGGATATGGAATCGGAGAGTCTGACATCGTGAACATATTGAAAATTTGCGTACAAGTGCGTTCTCCCAATGATCCTTTTTGGTAAATTAGTAACAATTGTTTGTGCTAGGCAGCTGGAATCTGTGTTGAGAGACCAGGAACAATTGATAGCGTACCGACCATGTTTGAAGTTAAGAAAAGGCTTCTTGGTCAATAAAGCTATTTTTAAATGTTCCTGAATTGACGGTAGGATAAAACCAGTCTCAGCTCTGCTGATCTCACAATGACCAAACGTGTTGATTCTAAACCCCCATGGGTCTCGTTCTCAGTCTTTACAGACTTGTACCAACCTTGAAACCTTATTTCCTGCACCGGAATGTGAGATATTATGTCGAGTCGAACGAGAATACGCACGACGGTTATCAGATCATCAATTGTCGAGCTCAGGGAGAGGAACCAGGAAATCGCCGGTTGATACGACTTTGTCCAAGGAAACACCAAGGACATAGTCGCCAATAAGTGGTACAAACTGAGAACAAAAATTCAACGCTCTAAATGAGTAGGTAAGTGAGAATAAAATGGTTGCCTTGACACCGATACCGGCAGACAAAATACAAGAGCTTGTGGTCTCTACATATGCTGCCATGGGAATCCTTGGATGGTCAGGACAATTAGTAAACATTATTTGGTCAAGTAGCAAGTTGTCCCTCAGGCATCATAGGTCGGCCTAAGCAAAATGATATATGCTCATAACATACAAAACATTCAACGAGAATCCAGACTGCCAAATGTGACGTACTAACACTACATTGACACATATGACAGCACATGAAAACTATGTAGAGTGAAAAGACAAAGTCCAACCTATAATGACTTCAGGTCCAACTCATAACATTACTCAGAAAGTCAATTTTCGCCCCCTTTCCCCGAGCCACTGCCCACAAAATTGAAGAGCAGTGTCGTGAATATAGAGGCGGTAGAATTAGAACCAATGCAAGAAACCACGGAGACCGTGCGAGAGAACAATATAAAAAGGGAAAAAACCTCAACAGATTGTATTCGTGCACATCTAGAACACATCATCAATCTCAGGCCCTAAGCTGGGCACGAAGGTTCTGCTCCAGGGGACCCTTAGGCCTAATAAACTGAAGATAGGCGCCATCCCTGAGACGACGAATGAGAAACGACGTCCATATTATGCAGACGATGGATACGCACTGCAACACTCTCTTTTCCTCCTTGAGCTTGAGGTACTCATCCTTACCAACGTTGGTGAAACCCCACTTCTTGGAAACAATAATCTTTTGACGCCCAGGGAACTTGTAGCGGGCACGGCGGAGAGCTTCCATGACGACAGCAGCGTTGTTCTCCTTCGTACGAATGGAGAGAATGACTTGTCCGATGTTCACGCGAGCGACAGTACCGTATGGTTTGCCCCAGGCGCCACGCATTCCAGTTTGAAGTCTAGCAAAGCGTAGAGGTAAGCGTAAGCGTCCAGGGAAAAGTATCCTTCAGACAGTAGATGCACCTATCAGCACCGGCACATGACAACATCTTGTTGATACGGAGGACATGAAAGGGATGGGCGCGGACACGGAGGTGGAAAGAATCCTTGCCGGAAGTCTTAGTGACATATTTGTTGGCACAGATGCGGGCAGCTTCGAGGGCCTCAGAGGAGAGCTGCTCGTACTCGTCGGATACTAGATGGGCACAGAAGGGGAATTCGTCGACATTAGCACGCTTGCGACCTAGATCGAAGATACGAATCTAGAAAACATCATGAAGTCAGGAGATAATGATATTGATCAGTCAATAAAATTAGCTTGCTTTTGGGTCTGGAACACCACGGTTGTATCGTGACTTAGGATACGGCTTGTTTTTGCAGTAGCGGTAGCAGCGAGCGGGACGGCGACCCATTGTAACTGCAAATAAGAATAAGCACTAAAGACTTTTGAGGTGAACGTAGCGAAAGTTGAGGCAAAGTCTCAAAAGCGTCATCCAGATCGCAAAACTTCCATCCAGCCAATTCCGACTCTCGCACCGCAATTTCCCACAGAAATAGACTCCAGCCATACCATGTTCTGGGGAAACGGACAGGAAAACGGCATACTCACATAAGGACGGGGAGTTTCAGTCGGAAACAGGTGAGGGATGGCCCTTTTGTACAAATCTTAAGACGATGACTAACGAAGCCGAAAGGGGCTGAGTCAGACCGGAGGATTTGTAACTCCGATCAGATCCCCTGTAAAACTAAGGCTGTTTGTGGCATAGTCTATCGAGGGCCCCTTTATCAACTTCAGTTATATCTCATTGTCTTGAGAATTATACCTTTTGATACTGGTCTTGATGTAAGCTGATTGGAGATTTGATGTTTTGATCTCATTCTTCTGTAGCGGTTCCCGCTATGGAAATGACTGGCAGTCCTCCACTCTGCGTAACGGGTCACAGTATAGTAACGATGTTTGTTCTAATGGGACAGGTAGTCCAACTGGTTCGTCGAGTGCAATTCCGACGTGTTCCATTTTAGGCAAAACGTTACATGGACCCGCGAGTACTAACGTTTACAAATTTCTGGAGATTTTCGATGCAATCGCTCACATGGAGCTCAACTTCTCCCATTGAACTCCAGTATCCCGCGTGAATCAAGCCGAGATTTCATTGTCGCTTTCCTGCACTGACCGCGACCTTCCTCGCGCACATCCGAGATTTCCAAACGAGACAGCTGCCTACCCAAATTGAGGTCTGGCATGAACCAGTACATAAGGAGCTGAAGAATGGCTCCTCGAGCCGTTGTCGACTCTTAACTCGATGGTTATCGCTTATATTGGTCAATCCTCTGCCGCAAAGGCATCGCAGAAACAGGATCCTGGTCGCTCAATTCGTATCGCCCACACTGTGATCCATCCAGAATGCGTGTGGTTCTGTATTGCTGCCTTCATCGCAGTTATCTCTCTTTCTGCCACTTCATCTCGATTGTCACCCATTCTCTAGCCATCCATCGCGAAAAGTCTCATAAAAGTACTCCTGTTCACGGTGTGATCTCGCCTTCCAGACTACCGTTAGCGACTGCCAATGCTTTCCGCGCCATCGTATTCAGATCAACCGTCCAAATTGGCAGTTCTTATAGTCTAAACTTCGCCGAGGTATTTGTGACGGTTGTATACATCACCCTCCTCTTCATATGGGCACTTGTGAATTGTATGTACCACAACCTTACTCTTAGAAACAACGCTACCTGTTGTACTCACTATTCACGTCAAGCAACTAATACAAAAGGAAATAAATATGATCCAAAATATTGGGCAAATATTGCTACTAATATCGCCACCACGCAGCTCCCACTAGTAGCTGCACTTGGTACTAAGAATAACGTCATTTCTTGTAAGAGCTCTTTTCTGGACTTCTTGGATGACTCAACCTCACTGGCAGCACCACTACAGACCTGACTGGCATAACTTATGAAAGGGTAAGCCAGGAGTCATCCAGTATCCTTGATCACATCAGTTCATAATATCTTGAGTTGCAATATCTTCACAGAATGGCCGCACGCGTGATTTGCCTGCTCATTTGGGTACATGCTGCAGGTCGAGTAAGTTCATCATCCCCGATATAAATTCTATCACAAGTCTGAAGTACCTTGCCAGATAAAGATCGGGTCCGTTTCAACTTTCCCATCTGTTTACCGTCTCCAATCAAGAAATATATAGACTGATCGGAAGCGACTCTTTGCGTTTTCCATGGGTCAGATCTGGCCTCCTTGCTACAACTGCGTTCACAATCCTGTCTCTCGTGTCCCTACGACCCCTGAGGCGCCGTCATTACGAGGTTTTTTTTGTCTTTCATTTTGTCATGGTCTTGTGCGTCACTCAAGGTCTTAGATAATCTCATCTCTGACCGTCCTCCAGGATAATTTTGCTCGGTGGATATTTCCACGCTCGACATACCAGGTATGTTCCTCTCTTATTTACGACCTTGGCTCTTTCACCAAACCTAATTAATATTTTCAAGGGAAGGAAATCATATTTGGCCCGCTTTTCTTATTTGGGGGATTGAGCGCTCAATTCGAGGTACCCGCATTCTCATTTACAATACTGGCTACTTAAAAAAGGGCTCCGTCGAGCAATACGGTTACTGCGAAGCTCTCTCCCCCCCTTTCGTTCGCTTGACGCTCCGGCGACCTACGTATATGCACTGGCACCGCAGATCATGTATCTTACTTACCATTCCCAGTGTATCGGGAGTGTTTCTTGAGGCACACCCTTTCACTATCTCCACCATTGATGCGCTACCTGATGTCGCTGGAGACGAAGGAAGTGAGAAAGACCCAGTCAATAATAATGATAACGACAATGAACCAAGTGTCAACTATAAGACGTTGACCTTTTTGATATGAGTCCGATCTGGATTTACAAGGCGCCTCCTCCACGCGTCTGGTGACAGTGAAGGTCATCCTTGACGAGCCATATGGTTCTCCCCCGTGTCTTCAGAGATTTGATACAGTAGTCTTGATAACAGGTGAATCCTTAATGGCCTGGTATGTCCAAAAAGGCAAATCGATTCCGCGCTATAGGTGGTTCAGGCGTGTCATTTACACTCCCCCTTTTCATTGACATCGTCCGGTAAGCGTTAATATCTATCAAGCATACTACTCATCATTTCACTTCGTACGTAGCTGCGTCAGGGAAGGCACTGCAAACTGCCAAAAACTTATCTTCTTATGGGTGATCCGAGACGATAGTATGTTATCGTCTTTCCGCCTTTATAGACGTGGTGACATCGTACAGGTGATATGAAACTAATTTCGGATACCCTTTCAACTGTATGTAATCTCCAATCCTCTATCCGAATCGCCATCAATATTCGTGTCCACGTCACCGCTTCCAATGCGGAGAGCGATAACGATTTCCAAGGTGGCGGTCAGGAGATGAAAGTAGGATATGTGTCTCCTGGCGGCCTCAATCTCCCTGGCGTAGCCTTAGCAAATGGTCGTCTGGACTTGGTGCGTTTGGTGGAGGAGACCGCCAAAGCAATCGGCGATATCTCATTCAACGGTCCCACTTCATCATTCATCCTCCAGCGAGAGCTAGCTAATTTTCTTTAACTAGTATGTGTTACTCCTAGTATGGCAAACGCTGTACGTTCTGCTCTCTGTCGGCCGAGTTTTTGGATGTTCTTTCTGCGAGGGGGAGCAAGCACAGCTTTGCACGTAGAATCATTCGGAAACACTGTACGTGAATTCGTATCATGGCCTGAGGTAATATATGTCGACCAATTATCTCGTGCAGTGATCAAGGAAAAAGATAAATACTGAACTTTCAAAAAAAGTAGAACAAGAATGTTAGAATTCGAAAACAGAAATCATTCCTATCTGAGCCTCAGCGCCTTTCTCGTCACTTCTGTCACTTCGCAAAGCCTTTGTAAAGCGTGAATGACCTTATTTCTGAATCTGCAGCGAGCGGCATTATTTTCAAAGCCCACGGCGTAGATATTGCTTTCCTATATGCCGGCTCGTTCATAAACGAAGCATCTTCCAAGTCGTATAAAGTCAGGTTGGGGAAGGCAATGGTTGGAGAACTTGAATCTGCCTTTCCCGCCAGCTCGGCGTCGCTCACAAGCTTGTATCGTCGTACTCGTATGAAACCCGGCACCTTAGATTCCGAGGTCTACTTTAGTAGACTGAGGTTTTACTACCTGCTTTGGCGTGCATTTTGTCCTCAAAATTTGTGCCCCTCACGTGATCTCGGCAATTGCCGTTATCTTCCTCTACCGGCTATGTCCTCGATATTTGCTCCCTTTCGGCTATCTTTACCGGCTATTACTACCGGCTATTACTACCATGTCCTCGATATTTGCTCCCTTTCGGCTATCTTTACCAGCTATTACTACCATGTCCTCGATATTTGCTCCCTTTCGGCTATCTCTACCGGCTATTATGTTCATTCTCATGTTGAAAAATCCTTGCGTTTTCTTTATATATAGTTTTCGTTGAGCGCGTTATTGTGTGTTTATTTTACCAAGTCGAGGGATTATATATATATACGAATATGTTTTTATTTTTTTATTTTATTTTTGATTGTTTGTTTTGCTATCCTTTATTTTGTTTTATTTTAGTTTGTTTCTTGTTTATGTATTTTTTTATTATGTATGTAATTTGTTATGTTTTCTGTCGGATGTCTGAATGTTTCATTATTTCTTTGCTCCAGCAGTCGTTTACATCGTCGATAGATGAATCGTTATATTACGATAACATAATCTACCTATGCTAGATAGGTAGCTATCGACTTGTCAGCAGGAATGAAACATTATTGAACTAACGAGCTGGTGAACACCAAAAGTGAGGAAGTACAAAAGTGAATAAGTATGTACAAGTTGGGGTCGCGTCAAAAGAAAATATATATAAATTCCTTGCTGTTGGTTATGTAAGCTGATATTATGTACGTTGCTGTTCTGTAAGCTGTTGCTCCAGCTGTTGTTTATGTAAGCCCTCGTGGTTGTTTGTGATGTTGCGGGCAAATACAGTTCATTTGGTAATATGATGATGCGGTGATACTATAAAAGCGACAAAAAGGAGAAGGATCGGTGGACGAGGGAGAAACAAAATACGGGTCCAGTGGACTCGTTAGGGAAGGAAGCAGGACGACAATATAGTCAGACCCGAGCAAGTGTCTGTGAATCGTAGTCGAAACTATATGCGATTGGCAAAGATCAACGAGACCGTTATTGACAATGTGACAAAGCAAGCAATTAAAGGCTTTTTGATCAATGTAATCATTGGTTGCCGTTGTCCGATGCGTCTACGTCCATTCTGTTCTGGCCCTTGTCTGAAATGTCTCTCAGCTTTCTCTTCAGTTTGTTCTTGGTCCCTTCATTGGATACTACGTTCTGTGGGGTGTTTATCAGTGTGTTTACTGTGTTGCTTTGTCACTCACTTTCATGAAGCTAGACCGGTGCTCGATAAGAGTCATGGATCTCAATACGAGAAGCATTTTGAGTTTCCCACCCGCCAGGTTAACAACTTGAAACGATAGCTGGACAGAAACGAGGTCTCCCACTCGGAAACTTTCCGGCTTGTAATGTTCGTATCTTAAGTTTCCCTTCAGTTTTGTTTGTTGCTCTATTGAGTTGTACTTACGTTGTCCTGTTCCCTTCATTTACCTTCATCTTCAAAAATTGGACCACATTGTCTTCGGTAATCATGAACCCTTTCTGCGTTATTTTCTCTGTGAGCTTGTACAGGTCTAGTTCCCTGTCCATGGGAATGTGTTGTTCGTTCTTCTCCACATCGCATGTTGGTGTAAATATCCTGTTCGCGATGTCTAGTGATCTTTCTTGCTGTCCGAGGAACGTGTTATACCAGCATTTGAGACGGCCTTCTGAGAATTCAAGTTCGAAGTGCTTGTTAATCTCCGTTGCTCCTATCATTGCATCGTCGAAATGTTTTGTTCCTAGGCCGTCCAGCTTCACGTATTGCTTCATGTATTTCAGTTGTCTGTAGTCACTGCTTTATGTGATTAGACTCTGTTCTGTTGGATCTCATTGAACGCACCTCATGCGTGTTTCTCTTTTCAGTGGCAGGAGATCCTTTTCGCTTATGGCTCCGTATACCGTGAAAACCAACTCCTCGTCTGATATATCGCCGTCTTCATGGACGTACACTAGTCGCCATGAGTGAGGCTTATTTACTTCTTTTGTCTTAATGGCTTCTGCCCATCTTGGTTCCTGTTATGTCTTGTGTGTTGATAGTCCGACATACAGTGTGCGGTTTGGTTACTTACGTGTGCGACGCTGGTCAACATAATGTCGTTTTCTTCTTCTCCTTTGCGTATGGCTTTCTCAATCGCAGTTTCTTGGTTGCGTAATGAGTCTACTGATGTTGAGATGTCTGTAAATGTTGCTTACTTGCTGCCTCTGTGTCGTAATCTGCTCCTAAGGTCATTTTTGTTATGATATATCTACTGTGGCTCTGTCAGTATAATACACCTGTCGGACAGTGGCTAGACGTACATTGTATTGCTGCTGTGTCTTGATATTCTTCTAGTCTGTTGTGCTATCTGTGTATTCTTTATAGTATCAGGAAGTGATCAGTGAGTGCCTCGACTGTTTTCCTGTGTATGACGTGACATATCTTGGTTTACCTATCCCATATCCAACTCGTTTCCTTCCTATTGGCTTCGTCTTTTTTGGTATATGCACTTCGGTTGTTTGGTACCTTCTGTGCCTGTCATCGTGACGCTTCCCGTAGTCTGTCTCCAGTGGTACATTAATTTCTGGCTTTGTTTCTGGCTTTGTTTTATCATCCTCAACTGTTCAGGGACAGACCTTATGATGTTTCTCTGTCTCTCTTTCTTTGTCCTCTCATTGGTGAATCTCTAGTGTGTTGCCCTTCTGAGGTTACGGCTATTAAGGTACAACGTTACGAGTTGTGGATCTGCAATGCTTGTGTTCTATCTAAAAGGTCCCGCTGTGCCTTCTGTGAATCTTGTCTTACTGAAATTTTCATTCTACTTAATTTTATTTTGTTCGAAGAAAGGGATACACCGTTCTTTACGTTATACTGTCTTTCCCTCCTTGATGCAACGTGCAGCTTGCTGCTCTATATAAGTGTCCTTTGTCCACTCTCCTTGATAATCCCCTCTCCGCCTCCTCTTTTTTCTCTGTATGTTTTGTGTCACTATACGAACCCATGCCCCCTCGCAAGATAAAGTCTGAAGAGAATAAGGCTCAGACACTTGTTGACCAACTCAAGACCATGTGTGTTTTATATTGGTGTCTTTGATTTTTTTTTTTTTTAAAGAAAAAAACTTGTTGTCCTCGGTGCAGGAGTGCGGATAGGTTGCAAGCGTGTGTACAGCTTTTTCAGTTCCGGTTGGTCTTGCTAATTTGCTTATTGTAGCATATTTGATAGCGTTTCTGCGGCAACAGCTTCTGGATCTGAAACAGGCGAACCATCTGCTGGGTGAGTACTCTTTTCGTGTTGTAATCTGTAATGCTAATGTTATTTAGGTCTATTGACGGCGGGTCGCCATCTAAGCGAAAGGTTTCTGCTTCGCATGATGGGTTCATGTGTTACTTGTTGTATTTGTGACTATCGTTTTACTTAATGTCTTGGTGTCAGTTCTGTTAGTGTTTCTGCCACGCCGTCGCCCAAGAAAAAGAGGGCTGTGTCTATTCCGTCCGTTGATACACCTGTCATGTTTGTATCTCCGTTTTCCTTGTTACTTTGCTTGACTGCTGCTATGTAGTCGGGCTATGGCTGGATTGACTGCTGAAGATGCGACCTTGTCAAGTGGTCGTGCTGTGTACGTGATTTCTGATTTGTTCGCGTTCATGCGTGGTTTGCCTTATGTTTTGCACTCTCAAGGCGCTCCCGTACCATGACGGAGAAGGCTTTGTTTGCAAGCCAGTCAAGCCCTAAAAGGTCGCGTGCCGGAGCTGCGGCCAAGGCCGCTAGTCCGGATTTGGATGACGAATTTGCACCCAAAAAACTTGTTGACTTGTCTGACGATGACAATGATGACTTGCCTGTTGTATCAGTGTGGATTGTTTCTTCTGTTATTTGCTTGTGCTCATTTTGTTCTTTTCGCTTTGGTATAGGATTGCTAAGCAGCCTGTACCTAGACTGCTTGTTAAGAAGCCTCTTGTTGTCACGGCAGGCGATGATAACATCGACGATTGGGATGTTGCAGACAATAATAGTGACACGCTATCGGACTTTATTGTCGATGATAGTTCTGCTCCCGATTATGGATTGTCGGAAGATGGCGAGTCTCCCGTGCCTCCCGTCCCCGTTTCGTCTGCTTTGGCTGCTCCGCTTTCGATTGTCCGCTCAGATGCTGTTGAACCGTATGTTTATTTTATTTTATTTTCTTCCCTTCATCTCTGTACCTCATTTGTTGATGTCTTGCTGCAGCATTGATCCTTGTCTCGATCCTGCGGAAGAGCTTGCAGTGGATGCGGTCATGCAGCCTTCTATCCAAGAAAAGTTTATGGTGTCGACTTATCAAGGACTGCCGTTCCTTAAGTGCAGACCAACGTCTACTATTTTGCTTGCATTTACTCAACTTGTCGTCAGGAAACAACTCATAATCCAGCCTTTTGGATATGACAAAATGAACAGTGATGGTAAAATCCATTACGCACGCATTGGTGTTGTTGCTGAGCATATGAATGAAGACAATTGGATGTGCGTTTTGCTTCTTGTTTTGTATTTTTTTCTGTTTTTATGTATGACTTTTTCAACAGTTTGTTGTCGTCTTCTCTTTTATTCAATCGTCACGCCTTCTACGTTAACTTGGCCAGGACTGACCCTGTCCAACTCAATGCCCCGAAGCAGCGATTGGCTCTTTGGGATTTGATGGGTCCCTTCTGTGTCTGTATTACCTCTGGAGTGGTAACTGCCTCGCATTTATTTGACAGTTCTGTTCTTGTTGGGAGTCTGTCTGACAAGTATGGTCAGCATCGTATCGAGATTGTTGAATTCCATCAAGAGTCTCTTCGCCAGTTTGCTGTTTTGGGTTGTGTTTTCAACCTCCCGGACGGTGTTCGAGGTACTATTTCTGGTAATGGTGTGGCATTTGTTACTCGAGGTGAGGGTAAAACCCCTACATACAATGTTGGTGAGTCGTGATTCATTGTTTTTGTTGGTTCTGCATTCGATGTGACTTCAGACGGTGGGTACGCGACCCCCAAGTCCAAGAGGCCCTCCGGTATAAAGAGTAACTCAATGTTTACCAAGATGGATGCTCCTGTGTTCAAATCGGCTGGGGTTGCCGATCTGTATAAGCCGGTCGTTGAGTTTGATCAAAAAGGTTCTTGTTATGCTCGTTTCCAGATGGTGTTCTAATATTTTCTCAGTACCTGTGTATGACGGCAGGGTAGAAACCGGTCAACCGTTCTGTTTTACGCCCAGTGACTTTGATTCTCTTCCTTCTTGGTGTCCATACGAAAACAACAATGTTGAGGTTCCGGAAAGTTCTGTCGTCAGTGTTGGTTTTAGTGCCAACTGGTATGAGTCCGGTGGTCACAAGTACGTTGGTGTTTGTTGTGTTTGAATATGTTCTCACGTTTTTCAGGTATCTCACCTTGAACTTGCTGTTTGTCATTGTGTTGCACGACCCTACTTACATGATGCATCTTGTTGAACCTGCTCTTGTGGTGGACCACGCCGGTGCCACTAAGGGGAAGGCCAAGTCCAAGGGGCGTAAGTAGTTCCTGCTTTCGCTGTTCCTTTGTCCTTGTTGGTCGACTGTGCCAAAAAAAAAAAAAAAAAAAAAAAAAAAAAAAAAATTGGCATTCAGCGACCTTCCGCCTGGGAGGCACAGTGCAGACGGGCAGATTGTGACCTCAGTTGTGACCTTAGCCATCTAGCCATTGGACGTTACTTGTTACTTTTAGCAGTCGTTTTTGTGTTGCGTTGTTTTGATAGTCTCGATATAGACAGACTTTTTGTTGAGCCGTTGTCTGTTTGACCGTTTGTTCACTGAGTGAATAATCTTTTCTTCAGCAAATCTATGTATAAATGGTTTGTTACCCCACTGGATTTAATTGTACTTCCAACGTGCTTTGAATCTTTCATCGCATTACCTTCGGTTACTGTGTTAATGCTTGTTTATGTAAGCTGTCGCTCTAGTAGTGGTTTATGTAAGCTGTCGCTCTAGCAGTGGCTTATGCAAGCTGTTGCTCCAGCGGTGGTTTATGTAAGCTGTTGCTCTAGTGGTGGTTTATGTAAGCTGTTGCTCTAGCGGTGGTTTATGTAAGCCATCGCTCCAGCAATGGTTTATGTAAGCTATTGCTTTAGCGGTGGTTTATGTAAGCCGTCGCTCCAGCAGTGGTTTATGTAAGCTGTCGCCCTAGCAGTGGTTTATGTAAGCCATTGCTCTAGCGGTGGTTTATGTAAGCCATTGCTTGAGCAGTGGTTTATGTAAGCTGTCGCCCCAACAATGGTTTATATAAGCTGCTACTCTGGACATGGTTTATGTAAGCTATCGCTCCATCGATGGTTTCGAGTTGTGATGTAATATTAGATCAGGTGACTATAGTGATGGTTGCTTCATATGTAACCTGTTTTGTACTCGTGAATTGATTTCAACGATGAGATTGTCTGTGTACGGTGCCTGGCTATCAGTCCATATATTGCTCGTTGTTTTTAAATATGCATCGTTCACAAGGTATGCACGTATCTAATTTGGTGCGACATATCTCATGTACGGTCGACAGGGAGCCTACAGTAATTCAACCTGCGCGCTCTCGATACCTATGTGTTCTGTCAAATGCTGAGCAATGCTCGATCTATGATACTGAGCGATGCTCGATCCGTGATACTGAACGATGCTATCGTACCTATACAGAATGCCATACTACTGTACGGTTTGATATGTGCACAAATCAGTGCACATACCTTGCAATTCAAGACTCCATAGGCAACAGGACACACACACATTGGGTATTTTCCTTTTTTAGGGTCAACATACCTAATCGATACTATGTTTTTTTTCGGTTCTATATGCCCTGGTTATATTATTGTAGATTTTCGACTGTTCCGGCGATGTTCAAACGATGCAGGATAACACGACTTTTTGTGATGCGATCCCTCATGTCCTGTCACGATTTTCTAGCGTGCCTGCGCCGATACCACCTAGGTCCTATATTGTGTAACCGCATGATGAGGAACAATGTATGTAATGTTACGTTTGCTGTCGAAACCTTACTGCGTGGATACCGTTTGCCTGATACATGGCCTTGTTTGGACCAACACATCGTTATTAGCTCAACCCTTTCTGCAGTAAAATCGTTTGTGGTACCTGGACTTAGAATATCAGGGTATTCGCATCTATCTGCATCTAGAGCTTCCCGTAGGAGTGGTCGATTGTCCGTGCGCAAGTCCCTCGGACGTCAAAGATCGCTTTGTAAACCTAAACGTGTCCTCAGGCGACCTATAGGCGGTGGTAAAACCTATGCGTTCTCCTTTGCACAAGTAAATACGTACATCGACGCGAGTCAGGGCAAACACAACCTGTGACACGTATTCAAATTCATCAATCATGCAGATGATGTAGGTTTGCTGTCGTACCCGATTGCTGCAGGATACGTGCATGCTAGGCTGCCTTTGTCTACCCTTTCACAACATCTCACATTGAAGCAGCTACGATCCATAGCGCGTATACATGGGATTGTGCTGCCTAAGCGTTTTAGAGCGTCACATCCAAGTGATTTATTTA